>JAAVUK010000351.1:0-91371 GCA_014899095.1 Fusarium buxicola
GCGATTGTGTATAAGAGCAGAGGATATTGAACAATAGAACAACAGAAGGGGAACAAAGACAATAAGAGGGGTGGTTGATTGTGAGAGAGCGTAGGCGACCTACCTTAGTCACTCCACAACTGGAGTGTTCAATGAATAAGAATTCCCCAATAGTATCAGTTTGGAGTAGAAACGCCCTCAGTTTTCTTTGTTGTCTGGGCGGCAGCGCTTAGAGCATGAAAGTGAGGTTGAGCTAAGCGCCCGCACAAGATCGGTGACCAGTTACGATGCTGGCAGAGGTTCGAACACGAATAGTTCCAAACCAAGCCAAGAGCAGATGGCCACTTGGGCTGGCCAGACGCTGGGGTCTCCGAGGTGATGTTGCTAATAAAACCGAAGCTGAAGCCGAAGCCTGAGGAGTCTTCGCGCTGGGCTATGGGGACAGTTGTGTGGCTTGTCGCTCGAGTGGCCCAGCCGCCTCAAGCATGGGTTGTTTAAAAAGCCGCTCCAAAAGTCGAAAGACAAGCTTGCACAATGCAATGAGCAAGACACAATATCACAACGTCGATAATGGCAGCCACCAAGTGAATGGGGTGCGCATTGAAGTATAGATATATAGTGACTCACGCAGAGAGCAAGGGGAACACCGTGGAGCGACGAGGTGAATGATGCCCATCGTTCCAAATCCCACCATCAGGCCAGGAGCGACGAGCATGGGGATATATCTAATAGGGAGACGGTGCCTCTTGATTCTTGGAGGGAGTGACGCCATTGCGAGGTGACCCTCATGAATCCTTGCCCTCTGCCATGATCGCAGTGGCGGAGGCTGTGACCAACTGTGACCGACTGTGACCGACTATGGAATGCCAACTGGGTGAATAGCACCGAGGAGACCCATCGCAAGAGTGACTGGCAAAAGCAGGGCCTCGCAAGAAACGGAAGGGTTCCAAATTCCAAACGGGCAGGATCATCTCCAGAACCACGTCTGGAGGTGAGTGTTTTCAAGGTAGCGGACCAGCATGTCGTGTAGCTAAGGGTAAGGGAGTGGGAGAAACCGGGCCTCACATCCAATCAAGCTTTTGTCCAGCGCCTCTTCACCGTTGAAACCCCTGGTCCCTGACCAAAGAAGCTCCCAAAAAAGGTCAAAGGGTCTCCTCTCCGTCAGGGTCTTTGACGACAAGGGTTCACGTGGCTGGTAACCGCCAATCTCGTCCAAAGAATTCGCCACCTGGCGAGTCTGGAGAAGCACTTCAGTTGAAACAGGATTTCTCGCAACAAGTCACAGATTGGTGCAAATTGTTTCCGATCTTCGCCGTGCAGATTCTGAAACTTGGTGTGCGGTGAGGTGAGGTGAGGTGAGGTGGTAGAAGTCGCTCTTTAGCCGTGGAATGAAGCTTGAAGGAAGTAGTACGTATTCGTAATCGATTCGTGACGTCATTTTGGAGGGGAGCAGCCCAGAAAGCACCATCCCACCTATTTCGCTCCTAGGACTGACTCTACTGACTGATTGTTGGAGGGAACTTGAGGGAAGAGAACAAACAACAGAAGATGCACCCCGAGAAGCTCTCGAGCAACTGACCAAGCTTGTAATTTCGCGAAGCGCCTTGTGTATCGAGCGATCGGAAAAGAGGTAGCGGCTTGGATGTCCTAGTGTAAAATGATTGGCTGCGATTCCAGCCGCTGTCGACCCATTTGGCGCGTAGTGAAACCAACAGGGACAGAGACTCGACAGGATACGCAGTCCAACCATCGCAGCTCAGCTTAAAATAGCAAGAATGGTTTCCGAAAGCACCAGTGCAGTTTCTGTACCTACATAGTAGATAGTGGTTGTTGGCGGTATGTATGTCTTTTTTCTCTCTAATTTTCGAGCTCCTTACACTGCTTTTTGAGATAAAGAGGTAGGATATCTCGTTCAGTGATGCAAGCCCCACTCTTACTGTGACTTACAAGCTCCAACACAGTTCGGTGCTGCTTGTATGTATAAAAAAGTACAAATTGATGAGTCGTACACAGAGACATGCCTTATGGATGGCGAAATCAGGTGAGACACGAGTATTCGAGCCGTGATTCTGATTGCTCGGGCAAGGTCCTCTATCTTAGAAGTCGCGATTGTGTCACACTTCGGTCACCCTTGCGTTGGTCTGGCTGGCGGGGTACATGCACGTCTCCGACTTGGAACAACCACCTCCAAGCCACCTCAACACCATCACTCTTGGATGAATCAGACTCAACAACATTTATTTCACTCTTTGCTCTCGATATACCTACAATCTCTGGACAACAGTTCAAACGTCATGACGGCCGCAGTATCCGAAGCCCAGCCCGACCAAACAACCCCCCTAAGCAAGCAATATGACACTCCCCTCGGCGTCACCCACTCAACCATGCAAGCCCTCAAGGATAGGATCAAGCTCCACTACGACCTCGCCAGTGACTACTATCTAAGTTTGTGGTGCGTTCTCAAGACTCTAAGCTTCATTCAATGAACAGCGTGGTCCTTCTCTCTGAATCCAGTCATGACGACACCTGCTCGTCTTGACCTGCTGACTCTCCCGGGTCATCAGGGGTGAACACATCCATCACGGGTACTGGCCAACCCCAGAGTCTCAGGCGACGCAGACAAAGGAGGAAGCTCAGGCGAACCTCATCCAGTTACTGCTCGACATCTCCGAGCTTCCGCCTAACAGCGCGGTTCTTGATGTTGGTTGCGGCATTGGCGGGACATCTCGCTACCTCGCTTCCAAGCATGGCTGCGCCGTCACTGGCATCACCATCTCGTCCAAGCAGGTTGAGATTGCGAACCGCCTCACGAAAGACGTCGTTGAAAGTGACTCCGGCGTAGCTTTGATTACAAGTCCAGATGACCACGGCTTCATCCAGCTCGGCGGGGGAAGGGTCCAGTTTCTCGAACTAGACGCCGAGAAAATGGGCAATTTCTTTGACAATCAGCAAGGGTCCTTCGACGCAGTGTGGATAAGTGAGGCTCTAAGCCATTTCCCGAACAAGGCCCTTTTCTTCGAGAATGTGATGAAAGTCCTCAGGCCAGGAGGCAAGCTGGTTCTTGCAGACTGGTTCAAAGCTGAGGATCTGGATGAGACCGCCTTCGTCAGCGACATCAAGCCGATCGAAGGTAACGAGTTTCGTATCTGATACTAGCATTGTGTAGACTAATCTCAAGGGTAGATGGCATGCTTCTCCCACCCCTCTGCACCCAGCAGGGTTACGTCGATTTAGCAAGGCTGGCCGGGCTTGAGTCCTTCTCTGAGCCGAAAGATATCAGCCAGGAAGTCCGGAATACATGGTATGTGTTGCTGTTTACTTGCTCACGACGCCATGCTTACACGATCTATTTCTCAGGGACATTACCTGGTCGCTCGTACAGAACCCGTCTCTTTGGGCATTTGCATTTACCCAAGGCCGCGATGGTATTGCTTTCTTGCAGTCCTTTCGCGCCATGAGACGCGGATATGCAAATGGAACTTTTCGCTACGCTGTCATGGCATTTAGCAAGGAGGCGCAATAGGCCGGTGGTAGTTTGCACAACAGGTTCCTCTCCATACCTGGGTAGCCAGTCACGGTCGGTTTCCTATAGGCAGTAAATCATTCATTCATGAGGTATGAATGCGAACAGCGAGCTCGAAAGCACTCGTATTCTTCAAGAGGCATGAGCTATTTTGCCACTCCTGGGGTTCAGTAATGAAGCGACGCTGAACCTAGCAACTCACCCTCCACCAAGTTGTAGCATAATCTCTTACAAAGCCGGCGAGGTACATGGTGATAGCGTTAGGTACCTTCACTCCAGGAAGATCAGGTGACAAGCACAGCTGCCTAAAAGTTGTACTCGTGAAGGCCCAACTGAATGTGACTGAGCCGAGAGGCAAGCTCCAGTCTTTTCGTGAGAAATGTTGTTATTCACAAGGTCAACAGGAAGTCAGGTCAAACTCAAGTCACAATAACGAAGGTCTTTCAGAAAGCAGCCTTGACATTATCCCCCAAATTGCGTGACCTCGTTTCACGTACGCAACCATAGTATCAAATACAAGGGAGAAGAACGGGACTTGTCGTCACAAAGAGCAGTGCAAGACTCTATTGCATCCCGAAATACGGGCTCGAAAAAGATACCAATATCGTAATAACCAGCGACCTTCAACAAAATTAATCACCCAAGCACGACCGTAACGCCTTCATCATTCTCGACGGGGGACAGGACCGATCCGACATGACTCGCTCTTACGCGTCACCAAAGGTGTTCTCGCCAGAGTAAGTGATGTAGAGGAAGCTGGACGCGAATATATCAGTAACTGGACTCCGTACTCGGCTGGTTGACGGGAAAACATACCCGTCCTCGTCCTTGTGCTCCTCGTAAATGCTGCTCATCAAGGCGGCCGTGGGAGGGAGAACCTCGTCGACGAAGATGAAGATAGCCTTCTCGGGGGAGAGCTTAATTCGCTTGCGGATGACGTAAACGAACTGGCCGACGGTCAGGTCGGCGGGGACCAGATACTTCTTCTTGTCGATGGTCGCGATGTCGCTCTTCTCGACCTTTTCACAGATGACCTATTCATTCTGTCAGCGGCAGATCTCTCGAGGACGGAAGCTCTGGCGATGGAGCTGACGAGACCAAGCAAGGCGGTGACCCCGCGGTTGCAAGCACTCGCCGGACTCTCGCGCCATCAAATCGTGGATAAAGATGGAAGCAAAAGCAGAGATGAAGCAAAGAAAGCTACATACCGGGATGCGGTCGGCATACTTCTGTCGGATGCGCTCGGCCTCGGCCTTGCGCTTCTCGAAGGGATGCTCGTCCTTGAACTTGCTGCGCATGGTGGTGGAGATGGCGGATAAGAGCAAGGGCGGTAAGTGTGTTATCGAAAGTCGGATTTGGCTGTCGAGATAGCAGTTGTTTGGAGAATGCGAAAAATGGCGAAAATGGGATACGAAAAGAGATGGAGATGAAGAAAAATGGACTAGGTTGCGATCGGCTTGCGTCAGGCAGAAGAAGATGGAAAGGGCAGAGAGTCACCGAAGGTGGCACGGCACAGATGAGCGGTCGGTCAGAAGAGGCAGCAGTGGCAGCAAGCAAGCGGAGGCGGAGGCGGAGGCGGAGGCGGAGGCGACGGGAGGGAGGAAGAGGAGGCCACAGGGCAGGCGCAGGCGGCACGCTCACATTCAGGGCAGGCAGGAAGTGGCAGCAGGACAAGCAGGACAAGCAGTGACAGGGAGAGTCTGAGAGGCAGGCGCGCGGGGCTATAAGGCTAATCCATTTATAGCTTAGCTTCGTTGGGATCGGCGAATCACAAGGATTGTACAAGTCAGGCGTACATACAGGGTCCTACGTGACGTGAATCCAAGGGAAACCTTACAGGGCTCATGTTATCGTTGGTTCAGAAAGACTTCTTGCACGCTTTTGTCCTCAGACAAAGCCAAGTCCGAAGCGTTAACTACGATGACTGCCTATCCGGGTAAGGAACGGGTTGATACAGCAGAGCTCAATGCCTCTGCAATTAAACTCCAAAGGTCGTCAGCAGTCGTCAAGATGCTTCCAGTGGATACGATAGGACAGAAGGCTCTCAGACTCTCCCGGTCTGCATATGTACAGTATTGAGATTTAGACGTTGATATCCTCATTGGTCAAGATGGCCGACCGATCTCAGGCGCTGCGTTGGAGAATTTGAGCTTGGTGATGAATCCCAATCTTGACAACTTCGTTTTGAGTTTCTCGCTTGCACGATGCACGATGCGGCAAATCACTAAGCAACCTTAAGCTACGGAGGTACAAAGCACAAGTATCCCCGAGGTCGTCCGTTGCCTTTACCGCTCTCGGCAGTCCGTCAGCCGATCTCGCCGGCCGGCCGAGAACTCCTCCAAAGAAGATCAATTGTCAAACATTCGATTCTGACCATCACCCGAGTGCCCAATCGGCCTCAACCACGAATCGAATCCTCTCAAACTCTGTCGCTCTCTTGCAACCCCCGCCGCTTGCCAAGTGGCCTCATGCGAACCACCTGATTCTTCGGCACCTTTTTTTTTCTTCCCCCTTGGCCTTTCGGTATTCCGCTCCCCGGGCCCTTCGGGTTGGATATATAGGTCATGGCTGCCAGGCGGCCTGTCCAGCGCCTTGCTGCGCATCTTGCATCTCCCTCTACACGCTTCTCCCAGAATCAATTCGCTTCCACGAGACGCTGGCTGTCTAGTTCTGCCGGTTCTCGAGCTTCCCGAACCGCTTCATCCTCCAATTACTCGTCGCTGTGGCTGGCCGCTGCTGCCCTTGGCGCCATCACCCCTCTAGTCTACAAGATGGTATAGATACTCTGCCACGTCAAGAGAGGGCCGATTGCTAACTCTCCGTCTTCCCAGGCCGAAATGGAACCCGTTAACCTGGACCCGTCCGCCCTCGCCGACCGCGATGCCCAGAAGAAGCGCGAGTCGGGCGTTTCCGAGGACTCGCCCATGCGCCTCCGCATGGAAAAGTTCATCAGAGAACAGCAGGCGCTGATTGTCGCCGAGCTCGAGAGAGTCGACGGCAAGAAGTTTCGCAAGGATGAGTGGGAGCGCCCCAACGGCGGAGGCGGTACCACTTGTGTCCTGCAGGAGGGCAACGTCTTCGAAAAGGCCGGTCTCGGCGTCAGCGTCGTCTATGGCTCCCTGCCGAAGCCCGCCATCGAGAAGATGCGCGTCAACCACAAGACGCTCGATCCCAACGTCGAGTCGCTCGACTTCTTTGCCGCGGGCCTCAGCATGGTCCTGCACCCCTACAACCCCATGGCCCCAACGGTCCACCTCAACTACCGATACTTCGAGACGGCCAATCCCGACGGCACATCTCAGGCTTGGTGGTACGGCGGCGGCACCGATCTGACGCCCTCGTACCTCTTCGACGAGGATGCCATCCACTTCCACAAGACCCTCAAGACGGCCTGCGACGCCCATGACAAGGACTACTACCCGCGCTTCAAGAAGTGGTGCGACGAGTACTTCTACAACAAGCACCGAGGCGAGTGCCGCGGCATCGGTGGTATCTTCTTCGACGACCTCGACGAGAGCGAGAACGACCAGGAGAACTCATTCGCCTTCATCCAGGACTGCCTCAAGTCCTTCCTCCCCGCCTACGTCCCCATCATCGAGAAGCGCAAGGATATGCCCTTCACGGAAAAGGAAAAGGACTGGCAGCAGCTGCGCCGGGGCAAGTATGTTGAGTTCAACCTGGTGCATGACCGCGGGACGGCGTTTGGCCTCAACACGCCCGGGTCCAGGGTCGAGAGCATCCTCATGAGCTTGCCGCTGACGGCGGGCTGGAAGTACATGCACGAGCCTGAGCCCAAGAGCAGGGAGCAGCGCCTGGTGGAGGTGCTAAAGGACCCCAAGGAGTGGGTTTGACATGTACAGCCTGGGTTAAAAGAAAGCAAATAAGTACGAGGACTTGCGAGGCAGAGCGATTAGTTTAGTGTATCATATGCTGTGGTAATCATTACATGGGGGCACCCAGGATTGTACAAAACAACAAGATCAAAAATAAAACATAATTGACCACAATACAAGAGAAGTCACTCCTATCGTTTGTGAACTTTGCGAGCTTGTTGTGTTGTAAAAGGTCGGCTTTTGGGGATTCTGAAGTCATCACCACACACATCAATTCATATCTTCGTGGAGACCAAGGTCTTCTTCATTCATCCCACTACCTATGCGACAGCATCCCTCAAATCCAAGGCAATGGAGCCTCTCCCCTCCCATCGCCAGCTCCTAACAACTCTCATAACCTCCATCTCCGACATCGCACCGTCAATAAGCGCAGACGACATCTCAGCTTCACAACCGCCACCACCAGTTCAACCATCCACCTCTCCCCTCCAATCGATACCTCCGTCTCAGCGCCCTCTTCTACTCACCCTCCATGTCCTCTTCCCGAACCTTCTTCTTCCGGCGCTAGATCTGCTTGATCGCGGGCTCGTCACTCGTCTAGTGCGCGTAGCATCTTCAGCCCAGGACGAGGACGCACATGGGGAACTAGGGTCTCAACGTCCAGACGCTTCACGTCCAGACGCTTCGCAGAAACCAAAAGACGACGTCTTTCTCGTGCGTTCCCTCGCGACAACACTATCACGCCGCACTCGTGACTTTGACCTCTCGTCAAAGCGCTACGTCATCCATCTCAACGCATGGAACTGCTCCTGCGCAAGCTTCACCTTTGACGCTTTCCCTAGCCATCCCATAGCGGCGACGGAACAGACACAGCGTCCGCTGTCTCAAGAGGGAGAGTGGTCGTTTGGTGGCATGGGCTTGGATGCACGGGGTAATACGCCGCCATGCTGTAAGCATTTACTTGCCTGCTTGCTTGTAGACAAATGGTCGAGCATGCTAGGTCGGTATGTTGAGGAGCGGGTTGTATCGAGGGATGAGATGGCTGGCATTGTCGCCGACTTGTAACGTGGACCAGTTTAGCAGTACCAACTCGTCTGATCAAGGCGGTGTCTGGCTTGCATTATCCTCGCTCCGTCGTCTAATAATCCAGCTTGATATGATCAATGTACAAAGGCACTTTGCCTTAACCCTTGGCCAAGATACCGCCGTGGTTTCCCTCCACCAGACGCCAAAGAGCCTCTGCACCCAAATCTACGCCCTTCTACTGAGTCCTGTGCTTTTCTCCCTTATTTCTTAGTCTCCTTGCTCTCCTTTTCCTTGTCGCTGCCCTCCTTGGCCTCGCCGTTCACACCGCTGGTGCCCTCCTTCTTCTCATCCTTGCCGTTGGCCTCGTCCTTCTTGACCTCCTTCTCCTCCTGCTGTTGCCGGTTCTGGATCTTATTCTCGATCAGGTCGTGGAATGCTGTGATGGCGCGTATCAAACTGCTCAGGTAGATAGCCATGAGCTGGTCGTTGGTCTTGATGCTCATCGCGTATGCAAGCTCGCCACCGCCTGACTTGCCGTCTCCCTCGGGTGTCGAGAGGTTGGGAAGCAAGTTGAAGACGTCCTGTAGGTTGCCCAGGATCGCATGGTTGACCGGCAATTGTTTGTCGAGAACTTTCTGGAGGTAGGTGCCAATGTCTCGCAAGCGCAGGTGTAGGCCCTGGAGCGATTGCAGCTGGTTGGTGATTCGTGTGGACAGGGTTCCCGCAGCCACGTCGCGGATATCTCTTAGTAGGTGCTCGACACCAATCTCTTCTGCTTCCTCGGCTTCGATGATCGAAGGAGTGTGGACAAAGGTTCGTGCGGTGGTTGTGCCATCCTAGGTGGTGTCAGTCGTTGAACTATATAGTCACTGTGGAAACGGCTCATGACGTACATCCTTGATCTCATCGACAGCAAAGTAAGCATCCGTGGGAACTCCTGACTCTTTAGGTTGCACGTCAATGATGACGAGAAGAGGGTTAGGTGTGTAGCGCTTGAAGAGTTCGTTGATCTCCAAATCGGATGCGCGCAGCTTGGGTCCGGTGTGATACCATCCTATCAGTTTCTCCCGAGCGTTGACCTTCTTGAACATGTCGTTCATCGACTCGACATAGTTGTGGTCAAGGAACCACACTGAGGGGTCCTTGTCATCCTCCTCGAACGGAACTGTAGCATCGTTTGTAAGCGCCGGCCGCCTAGCGGTTCCATGACATCAAGGCAACGCACCAGCAAAGCTGTTGGATACTCTCACGTCATTGCCTTCGTTCTGGCCCAGAAGTACGCCCACTACTCGTCGCTTTGTCTTGGTGGAAACGGTTCGGTTGTAGTGATCGACGGCGGAGAGGAGAACGAGGGGCGCAACTGTGACGCTTCGAGAGACGAGGGAGAGGGTTTCTGCTGTTGTAGTAGGCATCGTTGCTTGGTCGGCGGGAAGGGATTACAACAAATGCGTATCAAGGAAAAGAAAGGGAATGGGTGCGCGATCTCTGTCGTGCGGGCGCGGCGAAGTTGACGGCAGAGTTGAGATGTTGATGCAGCGATTATTGTGGTCGCACGTACGTAGTCTTGAGGCTGCCTTCTTGGAGGAAAGCTTAGCTCCCGATTGGGCCAGGCTGATTGATGGGCCGAACCTCGAGCCTCGCAGTGCCACGTCACGTGAGCATCACTTCAGCCACAGGTCGCGGCAAAGCCACATCTCAGAGCTCAGCGGCAAGTACAGGCCCATGGACAAAACAACCTGGAATGATGGCTGGTGGTCGATGGGTGGGATAAAGCGGCGTGGCTTTTTTTCTTAACCGTACATTCATTCAACTGACATCATTGCTCGGTGAGTGGCATCTCTACCTATTGACTTGCTATTATGGTCTTGTCGGGGAGCTCTTGTAGTCGAGTTCAGCTGTCTCATGATGCTCCTCCATGGTTTACAATAGAAGCCCCGTGGTATACTTAGACCTTTCATCTCCTAGCCAGTCAAAGCAAGGCCACGGCAAAGCACCATGTTGGGGGCATCTCCTTCTTAAAGTACCTATCCATAGTGCAGCCGGATATTCTATTTGGGGTAAGCGGATGAATGTTGAGCGACGTGTATCCACCGGGCACGTTCACCTTAGACCTCGGCGCGAACCGGAGAGCGGTAGTATGGATGCAGTTGTTGGCAGCATCAAATAGCAACAGACGGGCGGCAAACCTCAAGCAGGGTCCAGCACTGAGCTCTACGCTACCGATACGTAGGTAGTACTGTATGTAGGTGCGGAAACTCGCAGACAATTGCAGCGTCCTTGAAAGTCTTTGGTTCGGGATGTTTCTTGAGAAGCGGAAAGATGGAGGCTAACGACGAATTGGGGGCTTGCTGAAGCCGACTATGCCCACGCCTACGCGTGCACGCAAGCACTCAGCGAGCCAACGAGAGTGCGGCGCCTCTACTACTCAAATGGGTAGTTGGGTAGTTACGCGGCGACGACGGTCAACGGCACTTCGCAATGCTTGACTACCGGGGGACGATCCTGGCAAGGTTGCACTTCAGAGCAATTGATCGAGTTCCGTGCCGGCCGGAGTATGGCCGGGCAGAGTGAGTTCGACCGACGAGGTGCGACATTGTATAATGGAACTGGCGGCGCTTGTTCGGATCAAGGGACCGTGGCATCCCAGCCTTTGAGCCTCGGCCCTGGTGTCCGAGCAAACTCCGTTCCTACGTACGTGGTAGCCAGTATTGAGCGATTGAGATTCGTGATTGAATCCGTCAGTGACATCGATTGGATACGCTTTCACGTTTTGGTGGCGGGAGCGGATGGAGCCTATCTTGACGACGGACATGTTCCGGGCGATGAGCCTTCTGCCAACCTACCCTATGTAGGCTGCGGGTTAGAGAGAAATGAAGCAATTCCGAGTGAGGGAGACGACATGGTTTCGTTGAGCAACTTGGAGCAATTATCCTGGTAGCAAGTATTGTATGGTAGGCCACATCGTCTCACCGTCTTTGTCGTATAGTCCGAGATGGGTCATTGTAAAAGCCAAGAGGCTGATATGATAGCTGGAGCTCGGTCACGTAACGAACGTGTGGTGGTGTTTTTTTTGCACCGGAGCTGTACCGAGTACCGGCGCGGTAGTCTAAGTACCTAGCCAGGTACCTGCCTATCCAGGTAGAGCCCGTAGCTGAGCTTGTTGCCGCAAGGTTCTCATTGCTGTAACAAGAGAACAACTGCTTAACTCAGCGGTCCTTGAGTCTCACAAGTAGACATCCATGATTATCATCGTCTACTTGTCAAGCAACAAAAGCAATCCAGCTTCTCGATAAAAAGCCGCGCTCGCGCTCAGGCCGTGAGGCGTATCCCCAGCAAACCTGGAGGCCGGGTAGGGGTGTACCCCCATGGATCCATCGCCTCTACCGTTAGCAGAAACCCGCGAGAATCGGGCCAATCACCAACAGCCAAAGCTTCCCCCCAAAAACCTCCCATCCTCCGGCTACGCACCAAGATTTCTTTCCAGCTGTCTCGACTTTGTCCTCGCTTTTTTCTTCCCTCTTCTCGCTTCCTCAGCCTTCCCGCCTCTCGTCTTGTCACCAAAACAAACCCAGCCGCCCCTGATTTCCGCCAGAACTTGTCTCAATTCCCCCTTCCGCAGTCGCAATAATGGGTTTCGTCGAGGACGAGCTTAAGCAGCTCAAGGATGTTCTTACCACCCTTGATTCGCGCATCAAGAAGCTTGAGGCGCGAGCCACCGGCTCTCCCGTCTCCGCCGTCTCCAACGAGGAGATCCGCATGATTCTCATCGGTCCTCCCGGTGCTGGTGAGTGTTTCTGCGTCGCGATACCGGCCTAGCGCCGTGCTGTGCTGACTTGACTCTTTCACAGGCAAGGGAACTCAGGCCCCCAAGATTAAGGAGCGGTTTTCTTGCTGCCACCTGGTATGTCAATTCGCGTCGCGACACCTCTCCGAAGAAGAATACGACTTTCTAACGTTGCTCTCCCCACTGCGCAGGCCACCGGTGACATGCTGCGATCCCAGGTCACCAAGAAGACTCCTCTCGGTGTTGAGGCCAAGAAGATCATGGATCAGGGCGGTCTGGTCAGCGACGAGATCATGATTGGCATGATCAGGGAGGAGCTCAACCACAACAAGGAGTGCCAGGGCGGGTGAGTCGAATTTCTTCGGGTTTCTGAGCAACTCGGGTTCCGTGCTCGGAAACCCTGGTCTCTCTCTACCTCGGTCTGTTTTATTCCGCAAAATGGCTGCTGATAATTCGCGCTCCAATAGCTTCATCCTCGACGGGTTCCCCCGAACTGTCCCTCAGGCCGAGAGCCTCGACGCCATGCTCCAGGAGCGCAACCAGAAGCTTCAGCACGCCGTCGAGCTCCAGATCGACGACTCACTCCTTGTCGCCCGCATCACTGGCCGACTAGTCCACCCCGCCTCCGGCCGCTCATACCACACCACCTTCAACCCTCCCAAGGATTACATGAAGGACGACATCACGGGCGAGCCTCTGATCCAGCGAAGCGACGACAACGCCGACGCCCTCAAGAAGCGTCTCGTCACCTACCACAAGCAGACCCAGCCCGTCGTGGGCTACTACCAGAAGACCGGCATCTGGCAGGGTGTCGACGCCAGCCAAGAGCCCGGCCAGGTGTGGAAGTCCATGTTGAACCTCCTCAACGACAAGCGGGCCAAGAACTAAGAGTGTTGTGGGCGGGCAGCCGCCGACCTCGCGTGGCCGGCAGCGAGACGCTTGCTGCTGAGGAACAAGCAGCGCGTCTTGGGTATATGAACGCTACTTATGAACTGCAAACTGGCACGAAACGGGGGGCGAAAGGGAGAAGGGGAGTCCAGTACTCCAGGCCAAAGAGGCGTTAACGGTAGAGGGTTTGCCTGTGGCCTTGGGGTCAGGGTCCTGTGTAGAAAAAGCTACCTAGACGACGCTTTGCCATGTATCACAATGTCTTTTTACTGCTAGTTTCAAAATCAACAAAAAGTTGGCATTTGAAGCACAAAGCGTTTTGATGTTTGTATTTCGGCTGAACGCGTCTCCAGTTGAGCTGTTGTGTTTAGGTCTTAATCACATTGGGGTCTCGATTTATCCCGCAGACCACATCCGCAAGAGAATATTATGTAACCAATCTTCTGTATTGAATTGCCAAGAAATGCCTGCACAGAGGCACTCGGACGCCTCTCATCTATACCAGCAATATTTGGGAATGCATCCGTCCAAATGCAGCTATCCTCCCCAGCCATCAGTCTACCAAGCGATGACCCCATGAAAGAAACTCCCCGAGCTCCCTCGCAATGCTCCCAAAGACACAATTTTTAAAAGAGAAAGATAAGGATGTGATGTCCTGATTTCCAAGACCATGTTAAAGATTTAAAGGGCAATGGTCCAGAATAAGAGCCGTCTCGGATGCCTCACGTAGGCAGGCAGGCAGATGTATGTAGGAGCGTATAGTATAGGCCGGCGTGCAGCTGGTTCAGCACCGACCGAAACCGCTACAGTGCGTAGCTGAACGGAGCCAGACTCCTCGAGCCGGCTCATGATCAGCAGGGGATCTTCTCACCCCGCGAGTTCCTATCGCCGCGGGGTCGCTGACGAGGGTCAGTAGAGGTAGAGCGAGTCGCGGAAGCGCAACTGACCATTGACCATCTGCCTCTGCTTGTTAAGCCAGCTCCGAGGAGCGTCGTGCCGCCGTTGCAGGACTACGTGGTTGCTCTGGAGCCGGCTTGTAAGATCATACCATGCTGTTGCGATGAGAGCGTTCTCCCTCTCGAGGTTACGAATAATTTGGTCGCTCGCGGCCTTAGGACACAGCTGGTCAGTAAAGAGTCGAGGATGAGTTTGAGAATAGCCATGAATGTTCTGGGTAGCAGTCACAATGCATATGATCGCCTCTTGAAAACGCGCGTGGTCGGAATCTATGTAAAAAAGAGAAAAACGTACCTTTTGTGCGGCCACTGCCTCTCCATCGTGCGCAGCCTTAAGCTTGCGTTGCAGATCAATCTTGTCTGTCTCGGCGCGCTCGAGTTGCTAGAGCAGAACTGGTCAGCCATCATAACACACGCAAAACAAACTTGAAATTGAGAGTCACGAGGCCTGCTCGCATGAGAAAGATTTCGGAGATGGATGGCTTCATCCACTCTCAGGTTCATCTTGTGGCACACTGATCACGGCATCAGGGGGGACTTGGCATGGCCAAGATGAAGCACGCTGTAATCCAGAATGGCTCGTTTCGCCCCCAGCCAGAGTTTGACTCGGCTGGTAGGATTCATCGCCATTGACTCCCCTTGTGCCCTGATCGTTCGCGTAACCTTCACCATCTGCCACGGCCACGGCCACTTGGTCGGGGTCGTCACCATAAGCAATCGCATCATAAAAGGGACTCACCTCCCGAATTTCTCTGAGACGAGCGCGCAGCTTCTCGATCAACTCAACCTTCTTGCCACCATCAGGTGCGTCGCCTTCCGAAGGGTTGCCGGTGATGTCTTGCAGTTCTCTGCCCTCTTCAGCTTCCTTCCGGAACTTGTCCTTGGCAAGGAGAGCCTCGACGAGCTGTGTCTTCTGCGCATCTCTTTCCGCGGTAGAGTAGCTAAGCTCTACTCGCGCATGGTCAAGCTCGGACTTGAGCGATGAGATAATAACCACGTCGGCGCTCTTGAGCTCATTGAGGGCGTCAGCGCCTTCTTTGTCGAGAGCCGAGAGCTGTGCTTGGGCAGCGAGAAGGTCGCGACCTTGATCTGCCACTTGAGCAGCAAGGTCCTTCTCCCGTTTCTTCGACTGCTCGAGTTCAAACTCGCACTGCAACAGCTCCTGGCGGATGTTGATGAAAGCCTTGGTCCTGTAAAATGCACCAGTAAGTATGTGTGTTCCAGCACCGATATCGGCTTCGTCGATCGCTCTCACTAACCCTTCGCTGGTCATGTTGTTGACCAAAGCCTGGATCTGATCCTGCGCTACAGCGAGCTTCTCGAATATGTCATTGTGGCTCTTCTGCAAGTGGGCGCGTTGTCGCTTCTCCTCGTCCAACTCTCGTCGAAGCGGGGCAGTATCTCCAGAGCCAACGGTGCTGCGTAAGAGATCGTTTTCCGCCTTGAGACGGGACAGCTGCAGAGGGAGGTTAACCTGACAACTCTGGTCATCCTCAGTGGCTGCGTCGTTGAGTTCATCTTCAAGACTGGATGTGATACCCAGTGCACCGGGCGCTGCACCCTGAGGGGAGGCACCATTCTGCAACTGCTCCTGGAGATCTTTGATGAAGTTCTCATCATGACTCTGCCGAGCTCTCAGGCGAATCACTTCATCCTCGAGAGACGCATTGTCCTTCATTAGCTGGTTCTTCTGACTACGCTCATCCCAGAGATGTTGCTCGGACTGAGTGATCATTTTGGTCAGTTCGTCTTCCGCTTTCCTGGTGCGAGTACCCCTCTCTCTGTCGTCCATGAGGAGCCTGATCTGGTCCTGCAGCTCGCCCTTCTCATACTGGAGGTTTTGAACTTCCTTGACAAGATGTTGCTGGGATTCGAGCTTCTGCTTGTACCTTTCTGCGGTATTGGCTTTCTTCTCCAGATCCTCGGCTTTGTGCTTCCACTCCGTTGCTTGATCGCGGAGCTCCTCGGCCTCTCTACACTTTTGAGACAATTTCTGAACCTCGGTCTCAAGTTGCGCCTTGGTTCGCTCGTCCCTGCGCATCGTCTCCTCATGCCTGGAGATGAGTTCCATCTGGTCGTGAACCTGGACCTCGAGGTTCTTGATCATCTCAGCGTTATTAGCGCCATCCAATGTAGCCTTTCGCAAGACCTCAAGCTCGCGGTCATTCTTCTCTTTCTCATACTGAAGCTCCTCGTGGCTTTGCTGGAGATGGTCGAGCCGGGTGATGTAGTCTGAGAGGGTCTTTTTGCATGAGTCGAGTTGTTGCCGCAGGGCTGCGTTCTGCTCTTCGACAAGTAGATCAATATCGCGGGCTTTCATGACGGCGTCCATCGCTTCGTCTAGGTCATCGTCGCCCTCGGAGTTATTGATGTCTTGCTGCACAGTTCGGATTATTTGCATGATCTCTGCCTGAGTCTGCGTATCGAGGCCAGTGATCCGGGGAACGAATTTACTGTTGTCAGGGCCCATGGCAGCCGCCGAGAGCATAACAGCCAAAAGCTGAGTGATGAACGTTAGCATCCGGGAACGCACCTTCGAGGGGGCAATCTTCTTAGTAAATACCTGGCTGATGCCCTGCGGCTCGGGGTTTTCGGCGATGGCATGGTAGTCGAATTTCTTGGCCTGGCATCCAAGCTCAGGGATTTGACGACGTATGAACCGGAAGAGGCCTTTGTAGACGTTCTGAATATTCCGCTTGTTGGTCAGGTACTGGGAGGTGCCGGAGTTGGTTTCGAGCTCGGTGGGGTCGAAGTCTGAATCGAGTTCATGGAGGATATAGCCAAGGACGACGCCGTCACTGAGTTCCTCGAGGGAGTCGGCGGACCGTTTCGGCTCGAATACACGATTGGTCTGGGGAGAGTGGACGTTTAGCGGGGACGTGGAAGAGAGGATGGGGAGACGAAAGAGACTCACGGCTTTGAGCAGCGCAGCCTGCGCGCTGGGGCTGTAGGCAGGCATCGTCCGGGATGATGCGGCCGGAGCCATGTGGGAGTTGACAAAGGTCGTGAATCAGTCTGTCGCTGTCGGGGAGCTATAATGAGGGCGCAATTATAGGGAGTCGCGTCGCGTGTCTGGATGCAGGGATGATGACACCGGGTGCATTTGACTGCATATCGGGAGGAGGAGGGGTCAGGGAAAGACTTATAAGAAGTCGTTAGGAAGATGGGCGGATCTGATGTTCCATTGTCAAGCGAGTATTTATTGAGTGTTCATTGTGAACTCAAGGACCAAGGGAATATTGTTCTTCGATGTTCAGCACCTACCTAACTTTGGGCCCTTGGTCATTGGGGTCCCCCCTTCGGCTTATCGATACAGTATGGCACGGCAGGGCCCTGCATCCATCAGTAGAATGCCCCTGGAAGCCGGTTGATTGTGGCGCTGTGGCGCGCATGAAATGATCACGGGGTGAACGGCGATATTCGAGGCATTCAATGCTCCAGGAGTGTGACGAAGATTAGGCAAATGCGCTTTACTGATTTGGACTTTTGGTAGATAGGGGGATAATTTCCTGCACCGATGAATAACAGCAATGCATAGGGCTATTGGACCGCATGGCGCTGTGTAAGTGATGTTCGTGACAAACGTCACTGTTCAGCCTCGGACCCTAAACTTAAAGGCTCATAAGGTGAACGAACACCTTAAGTTAGTATGGACGTCAAAGTAGATTAATGTCCGCAGCTCTGTTCTCCTGATCAAGATGGCAAAACCAAACTCTAAAATCTTATCATTCCTGTTGGCTCTTCGTCCCTGCACTCATCGAGGCGCATCACCCCAGGATCACGGCAGCCACGGTTGCTCAGGCCTCAAGGCCAACATGGCTCTCACGAATTATCCCTGGGTCTGCGACATCCAAGGACCTGCCAGTTTGCTGTAATTGTCTTTGTATCTTGTATTTCTTGTTCCCTTAAAACCATAACATACCTCGTTTGCAAACAACAGAGGTCTAATCGGCCTGTGAGGGCATTGCAACGACCTGGGTTAGATCGGATCCCATAGCGAATGTTGCCCTCGAGTCCCGTACCAGCGCTCCTGTCCTGTAACGCCCGAATCAAGTATATCAATAATCCCAGCTACTGCCAAAGTCGGCAGCCTCGAAATCAAAGGCCTGCTGTCGTCTTGTCTTCAAATAATCATCAACCCAGTGTATCATCTCCGAGCGCAACGTGACCTCTAGTTTGTCGAAACGACCTCGTCCTGCTCAACCCGGATCTTGTGATCCTCATGCTGTGTCTGGACCAACTCGAGTGACTTCTCGGGTGCGATGACGGAAAAGCCCCTAAAGAGAGTGTTAGCATAACGAAGTGGAGCGAGACGGGAGAGGATCGTACTTGATGATCGAGTAGACGTGGGTGATCTTGGCGCCGGCCTTGACCAGAGTCTTCTTTACGTCCTCAACGACGGAATCGGGAGTAGACTCGTCCTCGAACCAAACAATGGCCGACTTCTTCTGGTCGACAGCAAGGGCGCCAGGCATCACCGCAAGCGCGGCGGCGACGAAGGGAAAGAATCTCATGGTGATGGGAGTTTTGGTATCGGTATGGGTATCGCACGGAAACGGTGGCTGATGGAAGAAGTTATCGTCGCGACGAAAATGCGGTTGTGTTGAAGGCACAGGAGATATGCTTGTGTCGATGCGGAGGGCGATGGTTTGAACTTGAGACCTTATGAGAACGCGGGCGAAGGCGAAGGACCCTGGCCTGGCCAGCGGCACCGACGGAGTGCATGCCAGTCGCACAGCGTCACTCCACCGAGTCCGACCTAATGCACGGGCCACGCGCCGAGCAATAGCCGAAACAGGCAGGTGGTCTACCAATCGCGCTGCGCTGAGTACCTTGCCTTCTGCTCCGTGCCTGAACTAGGACAGTTGTGCTTCCAATAAACAAGTCATGTGTTATGGTGGCACAGGAGTTCTACGGTAGCATCTCAGAGTCTTTTTTATTTCGCATGCATGTTCCGTGTACGTTCTTGACGGCATTTGTCTCGGTTATCCTGCGAAGTAAGCGAGCTACTACGTCACCGGCTGGTCTAAAGACAGAGAGGATATGTTGACTGTATAATGGAACGAGGTATGTCGGGTAAATGCGCTATGGAGAGACTCGTGCCACAACTCTTTGCTAGCTCTAGCCTGGAAACTGATAGTACCTTTCTGGCTCTTCTGCTCCAGTGGTTGTTTGGACAAAAGGCGTTCACGTCCTTGGGGTTCGTCGGTCCCCACATACCATTTCCCGTGTAAGTCGAACCCAGAACGACCTCCATTCCGCCAGTCGAGCAAATCTATACCTCCAGGGACAGGCTATAAAAGTACGTAATAAGAGAGATCGACGCTATTTAGGCTGAGAATGTGATCTCATGGTGATTGCTGATCCCTGGGTTGTATCTCGATGCATCTACGTGCCGAGACCCCCAATGAGAACTACATGCAGACAAGTGACTCCTCCAAACGCCGAGCTCGAAATCCAATAAAAAAGCTGCCCTGCTGACGATCCTTATGCCCTGACAGCTCCAGGAACACTATCGTTCTCGCTCCATACTTCCTTGCTTTCCTGTTCGACCGCCCTCATAGCGACAGCAACATCTTCCAGTCGAGTGACAACGTCGATAACTCCTTGGTTGACTCGCTGGAAATACCGATCGTTGGCTTCTCGTCGCTTCCTCGCGAGTAGAATATCCACTTCCGTCTCTTCTTCCAGCTTGGCACCCAGCCGCTCTACTCCTGCCCCGCTGCTGTTCGGACGCGAGATGTTGCTGCTCCCAACCGCGCTTCTTGCCCCTTCGGTTCCATCCGGGCCTGACTTGGAGGTGTCGCCCAACGTACCCTTCAAGTTTCGAACTTCTTCTCCAGCCACAGACGCCGCATGGTCCTGCTGTGCCGTCTCTATCACATCGTCTGCCTCACTCCTTGCCCAAGCTTGAGCGAGCGCAATTTGGGCGGCTCTCAAATCAGCCAGTTTGTGGTCATGATCGGGCCCAAACACATGAGTTCCTCCAGACGCTGAAAGTTCGACCTCTTCCAGAGTGGCCTGCATCTCGGACCACAAGAGATCAGTTCGATCACCAGTCGCGCGCGTGCTTTCCGCTGCGAAAAGGCCAGGCCGCTGAGGGTTCGGCGTAATGACGGTCGAGCGGACAGAGGGTGCACGCTCGACATTTGACCGGGGCCCAGGTGTCAAGTTTGACTGACCCAGAAAGGGAACACCAGGCGGCGGCGCGTTTGGTAGGGAGACGTTGGAGGCCATTGGGGATGGATGGAGGAAAAGAGTGGGAGGCGGCTCCCGCTGTCTGCTCTGTGGTCGTGGCGTATAAGAAGACATGCTGACGTTGAGAACTAGGCTAGCAAGAAAAAATGACCAGATAACAAGAAAGTGATACACTTCAGTTCAGCGCGAGAAGGCAAGCAAAAGTTATCGATAGCTGAGGTGCCCCTTGTTAGTTAAGATTGAAGATGCCCGACTACGGTAAACAGTGTTACTAGAGACAGAGCGGTCTCATTGCCACTGTACGTCTCCGCCAGTTTGATCAGTTGAATCAGTCCACCGCCAAGACTTTGCTGCATAAAAGCGGAGCAACTCAAGCTCTGGACTCTCACGTGATGATCCAGGCCTTCCCGCCACAAGAAAGTGCATTCTAGGGCCTTCAAACCCTACCTGCCATTTTCGCGTGGTCGGCTCCTCCAACTTTTCGTCACCTCCGCTAAATCCCATCACCAACCGTCGTCGCGATACACAGACAAGTTCGGTAGGTGCTCCAGCAACCCATCTCATCCCATCGGCTGCCCTCATCGCATCCAGAACGTCGCATCGACATTGACTAACGACTCGAAGCAAAAATGGCTGGAGGCAAACCCCGTGGTCTTAACGCCGCGCGCAAGCTGCGAACGAACCGAAAGGACCAGAAATGGGCCGACCTTGCCTACAAGAAGCGTGCCCTCGGCACTGCCTTTAAGTCCTCGCCCTTCGGTGGCTCTTCGCACGCCAAGGGTATCGTCCTCGAGAAGGTCGGTGTCGAGGCCAAGCAGCCCAACTCTGCCATCCGAAAGTGTGTCCGTGTCCAGTTGATCAAGAACGGCAAGAAGGTCACTGCCTTCGGTACGATGATCCCCAGATGCCACGAACTACAATCGGCAGTCTACTAACGATGCTCTTAGTCCCCAATGACGGTTGCTTGAACTTCGTGGACGAGAACGACGAGGTCCTCCTGGCTGGTTTCGGTCGCAAGGGCAAGGCCAAGGGTGATATTCCCGGTGTGCGATTCAAGGTCGTCAAGGTCTCTGGTGTCGGTCTGCTCGCTCTGTGGAAGGAGAAGAAGGAGAAGCCCCGTTCTTAAACGGAATGCTTGGGGAAGGAAACAAAGTCATATTTCGGCACGGGAGTCTATTCGGCTTGCTTGCATCATTACTGGTTAGGGTTCTGATCATGGGAGACGAGGTCTAAAAGGGAAAATAGATCAAAAAGTCTTCGACGAACAAACTACATGTGCACGCCGTGTGAGGGGGATCTGGGATATATTCCACCTTTCCATGTATGATGACATTATGATACAACATTATACACTGTGTCAGTTCTCCTTCGACTTGGTCTCTTCCTTGGGTTCCTTGACATATCTGACTGCGTAGTCCGCAGCCAAACCCAGACTTACCACTCCTCCGGTGATCCAGCAACCATTGATGAACCACCACCAACAGTCCTTGACGTTCTTGAGATTGACGCGCTTGATCATGATACCGAGCGTGACCATTGCTCCTCCACAGCTTCCGATGAAGAAAGCTGGTCCAGCACCGGCTGCGAATCCAGCCGCGGCCAGGAGAGAAATCTGTGTAGCCGCTAAACCTGTCAACACTTGTTTGGTTTCGGCGTCATGCTTCAAGGCGATGCTCTTGATCCCTGCCTTGACGTCGTCCTTGATATCCATGTGAGCATAGATCATGTCATACAGTACCGTCCAGGCAATGTTGGAGGCATAGAGACAGGCAGCGGCAGTCAAAGCTGGGGTGTTTGACAAAAGGTCGATTCCGAGGGCTGGGAAACCCATAATGGCACCCCAAGAGAAGGTCAGGCCGAGAACGGCTTGAGGATAATACGTTACTCTCTTGGCTAGGGGATAACTTGCGACGAGGAGCAAGCTGGGAACGCCGTAGAATAGACAGGGCAGAGGAAATTGAAGCAGAATACCGAGGCCTACAAGAAGCTGGAATCCGGTGTAGACGAGTCCTTTGAAGGGAGTGATTGCACCACGGGCAATCGGTCGAAGCCGGGTCCGCGCTACATGAGGATCGAGGTTTCGATCCCAGAGATCGTTGATGGTGCAACCCGCTCCGCGCATGATGAGAGCTCCGGAGAAAAAAAGGAGTGATGTGCCGATGACAGAGCCTGGTGTTGCCATGGGCATAGCCATTGGGGCTGCCATGAGTGTCGAAAACAGGCACGGGAAGAAAAGATAGTAGGTTCCAGCGGGCTTGTCGAGCCGGATCAATTCAGCATAAGGAACCCATGACGCTGGGAGTTTGGATAGTAATCCATTTTCAGGCGGCGTGTATGGGGCTGGTGTCGTCTGAGATGGTGATGCTGGGACCTCAGCCACCAGGGGTGAAGATCGACGTTTTGCTTCGTGGAACCCGACAGCTCGCTGGCTGTTGTACCATGGCTGACTCAAATCCCTAGAAACTTGGACTAGAGACGGCCGAGTAGACAATTGCCTGAAAGCTCTTAGAGATTGTCCTGAGATGCCCCGGCAGTGAGCCCAGGCTGAAGCCTGGGGAAGTGTATTTAATCTCATGAATCACCGGAGACCTGGAGAGACAATGAGAATTCCTGACTAGCAATTGAGGTAGAATTGCGTGCACTCACTGCTAAACGTATTCGAGGGCAACTATAACCAGGCAACGGCTCGAATGCCAGCCATCTGGAAGCTCAAGGTCCAAGGATCTACGTACGTAGTGAGATTCAAAAATCCAAATCTTAGACTACAAGCTCCGATATCCTAGCACCATTCGGAACGAAGGCCGAGCTTGGGCTAGCGACACAAGGGAAATAGTGCGTCACGTGTAAGCATTACTCCAACACAGCCGGCTGGTGATTGGCTGCGCATTCCATGCAAGCCTACTAGGTAAGGAACCCCCCCCCCCCCCTACCTAAGCTCCATTCTGACGCGACTGCTCCTGCGTGTTTAGCACTCCAACCTCTATTGGAGTTGTAACCTCGCTTCCATCTCCAGCTATTCAACCCATCACAACCACCATATTCGCTTTGTCGAATGGCCGGAACCTCGCTGCAACACGGCTACGTGGCCTAGTCTGGACTATCCGACACCGAAGACTTTCTGCCGATCGACAAACTGCCGACTTCACCAAGCGAACCCCACTGCAGCGACAGCTGCGTTCGTGCGCGTCGCGAACGAGAATCACGACAAGATGCCGACCTCGCTCCATCCGCAAGCGAAGTTTGATCCTATTCCGCCGGATCTCGACTTGTACGGACTAGTCGATAGGACGCCCAACTTCAAGTGGGTTCAACGTGTTTCGAGGAACCAGATCCGCAACCTTGGGCAACAGGAGTTCGAGAAGCTCGTCTTGATCCACGTTGTTGTTGGCGGCAAGCCTCTGGTCATCGATGGATGGGATGGCGTTTTTCCGAAATCGCTCTTTGAGGCGAGCTGGTTGGAAAAGACGCAAGACAAGAAGCGTAGGTATTCCTCTTGAATCGTTTCCTGCCAGCCGCGCTGACGCTCAGTTCAGAGGAAAACGTGAGGGACATTACAGCTGGCAGTGATATTCCAATGACAACAGGCCATTACCTACGGTCGATGAGACAACTCACAAATCAATGGACGCCGGTCAACTATCGCGACGAGCGCCGCCAGCGCCTCTATCTCAAGGATATAGACTGCCCTCCCGAATGGCACGATGCGCTACAGAAGATCATCCACCCCAGCCTCTTCTACCTAAATGAGAATGTTAGCGAAGCCGGAGGAGTGCGACAACAAACGGACGACATCTTTCGCGACGAGGGTGGTGCCGCGTCGGCCGGTGACCTCATGTCCAGCTTGCCAGAGGAGATGCGCGCTCAGAATCTCATGTGCTATGTCGGACACGAAGGTACCTTTACCCCAGCGCATCGTGAGATGTGTGCCTCGCTAGGACAGAACATCATGGTGGAAGCATCGGGCGATGAGAAGGGTGAGAAGCCAGGGAGCTCGATCTGGTTCATGACGGAAAGCAAGGATCGCGAGGTTGTTCGCGAATACTTTCTCTCCATGTTGGGACATGACATTGAGATCGAGAAGCATTTCGCTCAGATCAACGCGTGGAAGAAGGCCCCTTTTGATGTCTACGTAGTAGAGCAGAGGGTGGGCGATTTCATCCTAATTCCGCCTCTGGCAGCCCATCAAGTTTGGAACCGAGGCACGAGAACAATGAAGGTTGCGTGGAATCGCACAACTGCTGAAACTCTCGAGATGGCACTTCACGAGGCACTCCCCAAGGCTCGACTAGTCTGCCGTGACGAACAGTACAAGAACAAGGCTATCATCTACTTTACCCTCGAGAAATACTACCACCAACTTCAAGATCTGGAGGAGAACGCAGAGATGACACAAATGAGCTTTTTGGGGCTTGGTCAGGATATCGTTCGAAATTCGCCACGCGCAAAGCAGCTGGCGGGCGATTTCAAGAAGCTCTTTGGCCTCTTTACCGAAATTCTTCTGGACGAAATGTTTGCCTTCAAAGAAAAAGAGGTGGAGCTTATTGAGTTCGACTCTTGTATTACTTGCTCTTACTGTCGATCCAACATCTTCAACCGGTTTCTTACTTGCAAGCATTGTACTCGCATGCTGGTCAACGGCGATGAAGATGCATATGACGTTTGCATGGAATGCTACGCCATGGGACGGTCCTGCGCGTGTCTATCTGGTCTTCAGTGGTGTGAGCAGTGGCCCTGGTCCGACCTGGTCAATGACTATGAGACCTGGCGATCCATGGTCATCAAGAATGATGGCTATGTCGACTTTGAGTTTTCACCACAGCCCCTCGAGATCGCGCGGCAACGGGCTGGCAAGAAGTCGGTGGCTCAAGTATGCCAGGATGCTCTACGTCGACGCCCCTGGAAGGACATCACTAAACCAGAGCGCGAAAACACACCGAGCGAGTCTGAGCCTGAAGGCGAAGATAAGCCAAAGAAGAAATATAAGCGGAAGAAGAAGAAGGGAGAGCTTCGACGATGTCATGTATGCTGTCACAAAGACTATGCCTACCGAGTGCATCAATGCACAAACCCTGGTTGCACAGAAGCATATTGCTACGGCGTTCTATATAGAGCTTTCGATATGATGCCGCAGAAGGTGCTCGAGGATGAGCAGTGGCAATGTCCAAAGTGCCTGGGCATCTGCAACTGCGGCTATTGTCGTCGTGTAGGCAATACGGACCCTTACACACCAAAGAACACACTGCTAGGGCATGATACTCGCCCGATTGCCGACGATCGGAGCGTGGAGGCGCTCGTAGACTTCCGGGTGCACAACCTATCATGGCTCAAGGCCGCGGGAGAGGAGAGTCGTAGCAAAGACAGCAGGCGGATGAAGAGGCTGAGAGAGCAGGCTGAAAACGCCAAGGCACAAGAGATCACCGACCAGGACGAGGCAGAGCAGTCCATGCAAAACGAGTCCGAGTCTCAGGATGCATCTGCAGATGGCCTTCATGCGCCTGGCATGAACGGATACGGAGATCAAAGCCATGTTCTTGGTCAAGGCGATCATTCTATGGCCGAGGATGCCGTCGAAGGACCCCTTCCGCCGTTCGCTGACGGAACGGCTGGCCCGATTGACGACTCCATGGCCGCAATTGAGATGTCACAAGCAGAAGATCTCGATACATCGCTTTATCCCGATCCTTCCTTGGTAGCTCGACAACGGATTGGCATGGGATACTACGAACAGGATGACACTCCAGACAAAATTCTTTTCGATCCCTTCCAGGCTCCATCCGAGGATGCAATCCGGCGCCCGGAGCCCGATATCCCGGAATTTGTCAAGAAATCTATTCGTGCGGCCAAGAGAAAGGCCAGGCGAGAGAACGAGGATCCAGACTTTATTGTTGGTAAGAGTCACCACAAAAAGCCTCGTCTCACGGCTGAGCCAGATTTCCTGGATAGCATGGACCCCGCCTTGTTTAATGGCCCGTCAGCTGCTCCGGAGGCGGTTATGCACGAGGTGAACCAAGTCGACCAGGACTCAAGTGAAGCACAAGGTGTCGAGACGATGGAAGAAGCCCAAGAAGCCCAGGAGGCAGCTCCAGCTCCCGGTCCAGCTCCACCTCCACCTAAGAAAATGACATGGTTCGACGCCAACGAGCCCTTGCTTCGACATGCTAAGCCCATAGCGTCCTACGTGGAGGAAGAGGTCGACTCTGATGAATTTGAGGAGGAGCATACGCACCAATCTGGGGCGAAATCGCCAAAAGGAGCATCGGCAGAGAATGGGAAGACTGCTGTGGATCTGGCTGCTGATGCAGTTCGCGCGTTGTTCGGAACTCCCTCCGCTAACAACGAACAACAAGAACCAACAGCTTCAATCGAAGCGGAGTCTCCATCTGAGCCAAAGGTTCCCAAACGACGTGGCCGTCCCCCAAAGAATGCGTCTCCCTCTTCCGCTCCAACGGCCGTAAAGGAAAGCCAGGCATCGCCACAGCAAGCAACACCCAATAGCTCGGCTAAGAAACCTAGGGGCAGACCGAGGGGCTGGCCTAAGGGTCGGCCCAGGAAGTCGCACTTATCTCAAGTCACAGCTGCAGACGATCCAAGCGAGACCGTTCAGGACACCATTCAAGACGAAGAGAACAACAGCGATCTCGAACACGAGAAAATGGTTGGGGAACTGGAGGCACAACTCGCTGCCGAACTCGCTACCGGTGCTTCAGATGTTATAGCGGAACCTGCCCAACCGCGACGGCGAGGAAGACCCAGAAAGTCCGGCGTGACTACTATTGCTGCTGCGTCGGCAGTCGGCGATGTATCCGACGAGGATTTCGAGGAGCCTACGCCAAGTAAGGGAGAGAATCGCGCCTCGAGGAGTGCCCGTCGAACTCGACGCTCCGACATTGTTGACACAGAAGCGACTCGTACTTCTGCTACTCCACCAGCCAAGGGCCCTAGCTCTGGTGGCACGCAACTCTTGTCTATGGCTGAGCGTATGGCGCTGAAGGGGAAAAAGTTCAAGATTGGCAAACGGATGCCTCGGCCAAGTTCTGGTAGCACAACTGCCACTCCATCAGGCTCCGCAACGCCTGGCACAAATGTGAAGGCCACTCCAGACGTGGAAGACGAGCCGACACCCGAAAAGCGGAGTGAGCCTCGCCACAGCACGAGCCCCGATGAAGGGTATAATGGCGCAGGGTCGCCTTCTGCGGCCTCTTCAGTTCATGACGAGAGTGATCGTAGCCCTTCGCCACCGATATTGAGAAGACCCAGCCAGCCAACGGTTGTCAGAATTGGTGACACAGTTTCAGAGGAGGAAGAGAGCCCAGTGAGCAGTTCGGGCTCAGGCTCGGACAGCGATGGCGATATCCCTGCTAGAGGACAGGGTGCTGGCCGTGGAGGTGGCGGACGTGGACGAGGCCGAGGCAGGGGAAGAGGGAGAGGGAGAGGGAGAGGACGAGGACGAGGCCGAGGGCGTTAGAGGCTTCGTGTGAGGACTATTTGCTGTGCGGGAGATGATGATGCATGGCCATGCTGGTTGCATTTTAGCTTTACGCGTGACGCTGATACCTGTTGAGACGATATCTTGTTGGACGAGTTTGTAGCAATATACCCATACCCCATAGTTCTGGGCTTCACAGCTAGGCGAGTGCCATACAAGCTCAATTCTACAACATTGCTTGCCAGACATGGATATTTTACACTTCACGACCCGATTCAAGGTATTATCCAGATGATGTCCCTATGACAAACCCAGGTCCTTCTCTAGATCGCGCCATCTTCCGTTTCGCATGGGATCCAGTTCTCTCAACCTCGCTAGCCAAGATGCTACGCCGCTTTGATTCTCTGGTTCCGCCTGGCCAGCTAGTTGGTTCAGCGCGACAGTGTACTCGATGAGTGCCTCATAGATCCACTTGACGTTTTGGTAGTCTTGTAGTAGATCATTGATCTCGGTCATCTCACGGCCAATGTATGATGTGCGCTGTTCTAGTGTCAAAGCCGGTGCTATCTGATGGCTTCCAGCGCGGTCGGCCAGATTTAATACTAGAAACTGGTGGTAGTACCAAAGAGACTGGTCTTCGGGCCCTACGTTTAACGCGTCGCGAACAAGGTCGAGTTCTGAATTCGGATCAGTATCATGATGAAAGGGCGAACAATGCGACAACGCACCTTTATCTAGAAATGCCTTACGAGTATCGTCGTCAGCTTTGCGCTCGTCAAGGATCCTTGCAATGAGTTGGCTGCGGTTGTGCCATGCTGAGAAATTGGAGAGATCCTCGTGGATCTTTTTGGTCGTGTATGCAAACTCGTGCTCTGCCAGGCTCTGCCCGTTCAGCACGGGGCTCTCGAGCTGTGCCACGACATGACGACGGTACCCCCAAGCGTGGAAGTTGCGTCGGTCCTTGGTCAACATCTTGCCGACGAGGCCCAGCTCTTCTTCCCAGATGCGCCGGGCTACAGACATGTCGAGCCTCTCAGTTGCGCGGCCGAGGATCCACAGCCTGTAATTCCATATCCAGTAGCACTTGGGGAACTCGATGAGCAGGGGCACGGTGAAGCCCAGCTCTGCGCGTATGGCGTCGGCGTCGGCATCCTTGTGGGCGTCAGGTATTGTACCACTCTTCCCAGCTATCGGGGGGCTGGGGCGTCGCGGGGTCCCTGTCGAGGGCGAGGGCAACGAAGCGGCGGAAGAGGCTGTGCGAGTGTCGGTCGCTGAAGAACTCGGCGACGCCTTCGAGGGCGACGACCCAGCCGACGGTCTGGATAATAAGCCAGAGATTAGACAGCGCCTGCGGGCGTTCCATATCGTGTAGTACTCCGGGTTGAGGCGGAGGAGCTTGGAGGTGAGCTGGAACGTCTCCGGGCCGTAGCTGCTGTCGGCGATCTGCTGGCGGATCTGGTCCTCGAGGGCCCGGTACTTTTGGATCTTTTCGCGATCCTGTTGGCGCTGCTCTTCTGTTCGGGAGCGCGCGGTGCGGGCTACGCCGTGCTGGGAGCCTTGGGTATCAGCATCAGCATCCGTCAGGGGGGTCTTTGATGCTTGGGGGGAGATATGCTAACGCTGGACATTCTGGGGGCGCCGGTTCGGTTGACGGTCAGCTCTCGGCGTGCTGGCGAATGCTGTCGTTGAGCCGGCTGAGCTGAGCTGAGCTGAGCTGAGCTGGACTAGGTCGGTGGACCGCTTTCGTTGATGCAATCATAACCCCGCGTAGTAGTCTAGTGTGGGGTAGCGTCATGTCCCCAAGTCGGCAACAACACCATGACATTGAGCTTGGGCCCTTTTCAGCCTGTTCAATATTTCACTGCCTATATTTTAGTCACACGGTGGTGGTTCTTGAAAAACACCGGGGCATTGTATCCTTCAAGTTCGGCCGAGTCTGAGTTGAGAATGACTTGCACTTTGGTCCTGCGTTGTTGGCTCATAATGTCAAGTATACGACTCCAAGTATAAGACTCCAAGTATACCGACATTTCTGCTGGATTGCCCCAAGGTGGAGAAACCTAGGTCAAACGACTTTCAACTGTATGCATTCATTGTACAGCCTAGACAGTCGCACCTGCTCGCGAGTTGAGATATAATCATCTGCAGCATATGAATGGAATCCACATGTGCCTTGTCATTTACACTGTTCAGTGTGACTCCTTCCCCTTGACGTAACCTCCCCTTCTTCCCTCTCTTCATCCTAATCTCGCATTCCCTACGAAGCTCGCCGACAAGCATCCATACTCTCATCATCGACCAGGGCAGCAAAGTCGATTGTCAGGTAGGGTGTTGTCATTGTGTCATCATTGTTCAGATCATAGTATATCAGTCCATTCGCTCCTTTATTCTCTTGGCGACAAAGACGGTTATCCTCCGACTGCGAGCGTCTTGGCGGCACGGTCTGCACGGCCGTCTCTCTTCAGGGAACATCGAGAGTATGCTGCGACGACCAGCTCGCCGCCCATGGGCAATTCGGCAAAGTTTCGACGTGGAACTGCAGCCACCTAGCCCATCAGACTCTGGCTACGGCTCAGGAGAGAACTCTCCTGAAAACTCGCCCATCCTCAAGCCCAGATACTTCCCTGCGTTCGACGGCTCGGGCTCATTTGATGGTCCGTTAGACTCTGTGCTCGAAGAGGAAGAACCCAAAACGCCCATTCCAAAACAGCAGCAGCAGAGCTACCCAGGAGAGAATCTCGAGTGCGTTTCTCCATTCATCTACGCAAAAAGCCCCAGCTACTTGCCTCTTCAAGATAGACGGTTCGACCCAAACAGGTGGAAGTTGGACAGATATGTTCCGAAGCGTGACCATGCATCCCCTCCCTCGGAAAGATACCGAACTGCAAAGGAAAGCCAACATCTCTCGACGGAAGAGAGGTTGACAAGAAACAAGAATGCATCTGCGGACCCTTTTGTTCTTCGGCCTCGTGCTCTGACCCCTGATCAACGTTTCCCCTTTCGGGTTGATGAGAGTGTCCTCAACAGAGGTATGTGGAGCATTGGTTTTGTACTGTCCTGTCCTGGCTGACACACGACACCCATAGGCACAGCTTTAAGTCAACTACCACATAATAGAGGAGGAGAAAGGCAAGTCAGTGTGGGTGCCCTCTGGTCAGTTGGCGGCCTGGTGCCCAGTACAATCGCCATCGATGACGGCCAAGGACATATACTTCAACGTGGAACGAACGCTCGGATTTTCCCGACACCGTTCCAGGAAAGCCTGATAAACACATCAGTCGAAAAGGAAAAGCACGAGAGTCGCATCGCTTCTGCCCTAGACCTTGACCGGGTTCGAAAAGTTCTCGATTTCAGCCAGAGCCAGCTGATACCTCGTAGTCCAGCCCGCAGGTGGACAATTGGCGGGGCACTCGATAAGGAAGAAGGTCGCACGAGTTGGGATGGATGCCAGTGGACAAGTAGAGGGCAGTTTTGCAGTAGGTCATTTCGGTAGCCAATGTCGTGATAGGGCTAACCAGACACAGTTCCCTTGAAACCAGCAAAGAAACGCCTTCTCCCTGCTGCTCCGTTCAGGTAAGCTTGCAAGTGCCGGAATCTCGATGCAAGCCTAACAGAGTTGTAGGGTTTTGGATGCGCCAGGCCTCAAAGATGACTTCTATTGTTCCCCGTTGGCATACTCATCCACATGCCAAACCCTCGTTGTCTGTCTGGGGAGTCTGCTCTACGCCTGGTCCGAGACTGGGGGCGTACACATAATCCACGGTGCCCAGGCTGACACTTGGTTGACCACGGTTGCGTTCTCGTCAGCCGAGGGCACCAAGGCTGTGCTTGGAATTGGTCACTCGGACGGGTCCGTGGTTCTCAAGTCTCTTTTCGATGGCTTGCCACGTTTCGAAGTGCGACAGCCGTTTCCTATTGCCTGTGTCAGCTGGCGTCCAACTTGCACACTACGACCATCCAATAATCCTCTTAACCCAGGTGTCCCAGTTCAGACTGAGGACTTGGTGGTCGGTGATGAGATGGGCAACATCTACTACTACACTGTAGAATGGCCGATGGGCTGGGAAGTGTCCCGAGATACTTGGCCTGGGGCAATATCGCTGATGGCCAAAATCAGCAATATCCACTGCCAGCAGATATGTGGCCTTGCGTGGTCACCCGATGGACGACTGTTCGCCTCTGGGGGCAATGACAACCTCTGTTGTCTCTTTGATGCTGAACAGGTTCTCGGGCAACGTCGATTTGATCCAGCAAGGCCGGAGAACATATACCAAGCGCGGATCGAGGCCCTCAGCGCCTACGGTGGCATCGAGACAAGAGTTGCGCGGCCATTCAACCCCGTGCAGAGTGATACAGGGACGACGAATGAGCCAGGGCCAGCAGCAGCAATAGCAGCAGAGATGCGGCCGCTTCCAACTTCAACAGACACAGTCCGCTATCTTGGACCCGGAGCTGAGAGACACCACTGGGGCCATGACGCCGCAGTCAAAGCCATCGCATTCTGCCCCTGGAGGCGCGGTTTAGTCGCTACAGGTGGTGGCTCTAACGACAAATGCATCCACTTCTTCCATACGGCATCAGGGGCAGCTCTGGCAACGATAGCCGTGTCGGCCCAAGTGACGTCGCTCATCTGGAGCACAACCCGACGAGAGATTGCAGCCACGTTCGGCTATGCCCAGCCGGACCATCCTTACCGCATCAGCGTCTTCAGTTGGCCCGAATGCAAGCAAGTGGCGGCGATTCCTTGGGAGGGCGAGTTACGAGCCCTATATGCCATCCCGTATCCTCGAGGGCCTGCGTATGACGGATCTGCGGCACGAGACGGGGGACTTCAAGAGGGGTGCATTATTGTTGCATCAAGCGATAAGAGCATCAAGTTCCACGAAGTGTGGTCGCGAGAGAAGGGGGTAGCTGTGGGCGGTGCTGGGATGCTGGGAGGAAGCGATATCCTGGAAGGGCTTGAGGGTATCGACAAGGAGGGAGACGTGATTCGATAAATGTCTGTTGTCTAAGGTTGTTTCTGCCCTGAAGGAGAAAACGTCTAGACTGCTAGTTATGTCGAGGATTGAACAGCTTTGAAGTTAAGAATATGATACCGCACCACAATGGCAATCCTAGCCTACCTTGGTCGCCATTTCCTCTCAGCCCTTTGCAAGTGCATGCTTCCGTGCGCGTATGTACAGGTAATCCTTTTCAGGGTTACTTTCTTCCTGTGGTCGAGCTACATTAAAGATGGAACAAAATGACATTATCCTAAGGACGTAGACCTTGAACGACGTCCACCTTGAACGACGTCCAATCTTTACAACTCCCAAAACGCCAACCGATGCGCTGCGCCCGCTGTTTTCGTTGGAATAAAGAGTCATGACTATTTCAAGATGGCAATGAGGAGCACAAGAATGATGATGAGGACCACAATAGTCGTCATCTGCTTGTTCTCGCTCGCCCCACGAGCAATCTTGCCGAGGGTCCTGCTCGCGCGATCCAGCCGACTCTGTTGACGGTCCGTCACAGCGTCAACCTCGTCGAGCATAGCAACGTGGCTGTCGAGCTCATCGCCAATCTGCATGCTCAGCTCGCGCTGGCGGCCGATGGACTCTCCCAGACGATCAAGCTGCTCGTCCTGCTGCTCGAGGACCTGGGCGTGGTACTGGTGGATCTGCTGGTTAGACATGCTGGCGGCCTCGTCCTGGTAGCCGGCGCCATCGGAGGGGTCGTCGCGGTAGCGGCCGAAGAGCTCGGCCGAGGGGGACGAGGGCGTGTCGCTGAAGCGGACCGTCTTGGGCTTGCGAGAGGAGGGCGATGTAGAGGCGGCGTGGGCGAAGTCGTCAGAGAGTTCTTCCGAGTTGGGGTGGGCGAGGGTCTCGGCCGTGGAGGAGGAGGGGTGGCCTTGGTACTGGGTTGTGAGGTCGTCGAGCTGTTTCTGGAGGCTCGAGATGGACTCGCTGAGGGAAGCGGCGCTGCAGAGCCAGAGTCAGTGGTGGCGGATCTTGAAAGGAGGCTATTCATTATCAGAGGCATACGTCGCGTCGCCGGCTTCGTTCAGCCGCTGCTGCTCCTCGCGGAGACTGGCCAGGCCATGGCGGAACTGGTCGAAGGAGCGCGAGAGGTGGCCATCCTGCGAGTCGCCCTCGATGTTGAGGCTCTTTGCGCGTTGGCGCTCGAGGAGCGAGAGCTTGATGTGGTCGGCGAGGAGGAAGAGCTGGTTTGCGCTCGACATGGCTGCTATGCTATAGAGTTGTTGTTTAGATATGTACCAATTCAGCACGGCTTGATGATGATGTTGAAAAGCTAAGCTACGTATCTTGAAGCTGCTGGTGATGCGTAACTGAATGACGCTGAGCTCGTCCGTCGTCGTCGTCGGTGTCATACCCTGTTTGGGGCAAGTATTCCTGATACCTGGGCGATAGATCTAGTCTGCCGAGGTACCCGGAAGAAGGCTGCAAAGGGGTGGTTTCCACAGGTACCTGGCAAGTCACCGCCTATCTGTTTCCAGACAGGGGACATGACACTGAGGAGGTCGGGGACGGGCATGCTTCCCCTGAACCATTCCGGATAGGTAGGAATTCAACGACGAAGCATCAATCAATCAAACACCTAGCATTTGAACCTTTAGATATCCATAGCTAAGCAGATATCTGTAGAGTTTTTTTGTCAAAAAAATCCTCTACGTATTAATTCGTTTTTCGCCGTCTCAGCACTCATTATGAGTAACAGTACCTGACTGCTACCAATCCGAACCCATCGGATAATTTACATGGCGAGACTGATCTAACTCGGCCAGTTTCCATTAGCTCTTGGCTTTGACACGGTCATTTTTTCTTCCGATGATGCCGCCAAGACCGAGTAAACAGTCCTGAACCTCGCGCTGATTCCGCGAAATCCACGCCAAAGGCCAACGCGTCTGGTAGGGGTCAACTCTCAGCACGCTGCAAGGACAAACTACTGCCAGATATCAGGTTACTCTCACGCTTCGCAGACTCCACATAACCAAGCATGTCCACATTTTACAGACAGTTTCAAAACTTGATGAGGTTCAAAGTTGTAAATTGCATTCAAATGATCCATGGCCATGACGATTCCTGTCTATGGCAATTGCTCCGAATAGCCTTTCCCGTCAATCCCAAGGCTCCTTTCCCATTCCTACCCAGTCCCTGGGCATGGCAAACACACAGAACGCCGAGTAGATAGCAAAAAAAAAATTGAGAAGGTGGCAAGTAAAACATAGGTTCCCGGGAGAGGCTGCCCTAGTCCATTTTCATGTCCATGTCAGCCAGCACGGCTTCAGGACTGGCGCTGACTGGTCGAGGAGATTCAGCTGCTGAAAGTGTCTCCATTCCGTCGAAAATAGGTGGTGAGCATTGGAGATTTTGGAGTGCACCCTCAGAGGTCTGGCTGACGAGCTGGCCCTGGCGGAGATTCTCAGCAAAGAGGAAGAAGCCCTCGTTGGCCTCCACGAGGTATGACTGGAGACCCTTGCTCTCAAGAAGGATTCGAGCATTGGACACAGGGAAGTGATTCTCAATGAAACGGGCCCATCCACGAGCAGCTGCTTGGATGTGGTCTTCTTCGCTGATTCTTCGCCAACCGATGCCGAGGTGCAAAGTGAAGTTGTCGACGATGGGTCCCTCATTAGAGGCAGGCTTGAGGTCGATTTTGAGAGGCGACGTGCGGGCTGCTGCAGGCCGAGTAGATTGAGTCGAGACGCGCTGCAACTTGGGGTTTCTGATCAGAGAGCGAACCTCTTGAATGGCAGCGTCCTGAGCAGCTTTCTTCTCCTCGAGCCAGGTGCCAGACTGAGTGCCCGCATCTGCGACATAGCGAGAGCTGGGCTTGATGAGGGTCATGCCCGGGCCATAAACCCATTCCTCTTCAGGCTCTTCGACTGGCAGGGACTTGACCTCAGGCTCAAGGTTGTCGGAAGCCTCGTCCCGGGAACGCTTTCTGCCGGCTGCAGCAGGTCGAACAGGTGCAAATTGACTGGAAAAGGGAGCAAATCGAGGTGGTGTGTGGTGGTGTCCGAAGCTTGCCATGCCCATTGACTGGTGGGCAGGTTGAGGAGCCATGGTAAGGACGGGAGAGGAAGAGAATTGGGGGCTGAAGTACGCCATGTTTGGGAGCGTTCTTGGTAGCAGGGGAACTGAAAGAGGTTGAAAGGTTAGTAGTCAATGCTGTCACAAACCATCTATTACGTCCTCAAGACACGCGGTTGGCGATGAACTCCCACGGTTTCGAAGCTGGGAGTCTAGGACGACGGTTGCAATCGAGGTTGAGGAGAACGTCAACGTGAGAAAGCCGAGAATAGATGTGACGGGAAGTCAATAGAATAAGACGCGGTAAGGTTGGCCAAGGAGAGGCACAAGAGAGAGCAAGGGTACGCGGCTGGCTAGTGAGAAGGTTTGACCAAGAGACGAGGACTTGTTGGAGTATGTCCTTAGGAGTATGTCCTTAAGTAAGTGAAGGTTTGGCAGGATGGAGGTGGAGGAGTGGAGGAGGAAGAAATGTGGATGGAAGAAGGAATAAGTATGTAAGAGTGAAAGAATGCGAGGGAAGGATGGTAAAAGAACCTGAAGAGAACCACGGGAGGAAGGGGCCTGGTGAGTGGCCCTTGGCTGTCCAGCTGCAGGAGATCGGAGTGAGGCTGCATGGGTGTTAAAGAGCAACCTGGGGTAAAAAAGAGCTTGCACTGTACGTCGGCGCCGCGAACGGCGAACTCCGCGTAGCGTTACTTTTGGAAGATACCCGCCCTTGCTAAGTCTGGCCGCTTGGCTAACAGAGAAAGAAACCGTGCTCGGCTTCCTACAGCTGACTCCGTGCGTACGCTCAGCACACAGTATGCACGCCATCAGCTTATCGGTCGTTGGTTCCAAACCTGCCGGCCCTAAAAGAGGTCTAGCTCGGGACTAAGGCAGTTTGCAGCGCGAGTACGTACTCTCCAATGGAAAGCTCCAATCCACGCTTGTCCCCTTCTGAGCTGCGTAATTGTTAAGGGTCTCAGACCTACCATGACCGTAAGGGGCATGGCGCCAGAAGCAGGCGTGTGGGGGCTTGAGGATGCTCCGAACGCCCGTCTGGTTGGATGGTCAACACCCTCAGGTGGCCTTGGCTTTTTTTAGTTGCCCCGTGCCACGCCCCAGCCCTCGCCCACCTCACCAAACCGAGCCGAGCCTGATCCACCGTTGGCCATCCATCAGGCCATCCACCAATCCAATCCAGAAAATATTCCATCCAGATCGATCCACCCAGAACCCACCCAGTCCGAGTCAGTTTGCTTCAATTGCCCTGCCCGCTCATTGGAAGTTTTGTATTTCCGCAGCCCGGCTCGGGTACGTACCCTCGGAAGCACCAGGAGGTACGTACCTAAGGCTCCGCAGTGGCCACCTCAGGCACATCAAATCAAGGTTCGCTCGACTGGAATTTTCTTTGCCGCGAGAGGCAGGTTCTCGCTTGTTCTCCGGAGCCGGACCAGCAGAGATTATCCCGAGATGGGGATGACGCTCTGCATTCGCCAGATCGCCTAGAGCAATGGAGCTCACCCGACGACCGCCAACGATCCCAGTTGATTCCCGGGAAACCGGCAGTTGAACGGGACGGAATTGCTACGTATTGATGTGACTGAGGCTAATAGAAACAGCTAGCTACTGTAATCCGTAGTCCTTCAGAGATCAGAGATCCTACCCTTCATCGCGATACTCTAGCGGCGAAGCCCTCGGTTGCTATGGTATGCTTTTCGTGATATGAATGTGAATAATGTCGAGCCCCATAACACTGCAACTAGTCATCTCTTTCTGCTGCATCTCTTAGCAGATCACTCGTCAGCCTCGTCATCAGCGTTCTCGCTTCCTCCGTACAGGCCTTGATACCCAGGCATTCTCAATCCTACTGGGCTACCAGTGCGTCCAGCGCGCATTCTTCTTCCCGTAACCGCAGTGCCCTGTGTCTCGACCCTTTGACCTCGTCCTCCAACTGGTGCTGTGTAAGCTCCGTCAAATCGGCTCTGATGGCGTGCTTCTGGCAGCTGTCTCGGTGTTTGAGGCTGCTCTCGAATAGGTAGGCGATCGTGAAACACTGGGACATGTCGCCTAGGAGGCGTGGCGAACAGGTCTCCGGCGGTGACAGAGACAGAGACCGCATTGGTGGTTTCATCCTCCGAATTGTGCAGATACGTGCTAAGCTGAGTCGAGGCGTTAGCCTACTGATTCCGGCCGCTGCCCGTTTCGAGATACTGTTGCTTGACGATTTATGTTCCACACCCTGTGAGCATGGCAATGCGCCCCCGGTATAGCCATCCCCTACTGTGGTATCGTGCAATCTGATTTAGGATCACTCACAGGTGACGTTAGAAATGTCGAAGGAGGCTGAATGGTGTTGCGAACATCTCTGACTTCCTCGGCCGTGTTGTCTAGATCGCCGAGACGCCTCTGTGAGGATGAAGGGCCTGCTTTCGGAGTTGCTTGGGTCTCTGCGGTTACTCTCTGGTTGGCCTCGACTCTCATGATTCCAGCAGCGTGCGACTTCCGACTTACCCAGATCAGATCTCAGGCGAAAGACCAGTTCACGCTGCTCTGGATAATGCGGCGAGTTGTTCGCTTGAGAATCAGGGGCGGTTAACCCAGATCCTCCAGGCTGTGAATATACGCCTCCGGAGTCACTTTCGTAATCGGACAATGGTTCCAACAACGTCGTTTCTTGATCGTCATTAGTCAAGTCTCGGTTGCGTGATGCTGTTGCTTCATCGTCGCCAGACGCCTCTGTAGTTGTAGTTGGCGTTGCTTGAGGCGTGGAAGAGTCCTTTTGCGAAGCGACGTCTTGTTCGGACGAGGTGGCTCGGTTGAGTCTTTTGCTTGTGCGTTGGGAGTCTGTAAGATGCTTCCTGTATCGGCTGCGACGCTCAGCATCGCTAAGGTCGCGAGTCGTGAGGGTAATTGTGGTAGGCGGGAGTCGCAGCATTTCAAACTACGCAATACATTATCTCAAGGATGACGGTCAATCAACCACGGATGCTTCGACATATTAAGAGCACTCTGACAGCCTACCTCGAGCCTTCCCAGCCCAGCTACAGCTGCACCTAACTAGCAAGCACCTGGACTACTTGGGCAGTCTCGGATTCACACTCATCGCAATTACGGTAGGTGCTGTTGAGTCCGACTATCTTGAGGCTCGCGAATAATGTAGGGTAAGCGACACGCACTCTAGACCTACCCACCTACATCTCGGGGACGTTGACAACTCTTAAGAGCGGAGCCCTGGTCTGCCAAATTCCGGTTTTGGGGGATGACTCGATATTGTATGGATTCATACGTTCATTGCGTGGCCTATGTTCACGGGTGCTCCAACGCACCCATATATAGCATCTAGACCTGCCGGGGTTCGACACGAGATGCTGCGCCGCGTTGGCATAGTCAAGTTACGAAAGCGAACGTATACGTAACTGTAGAACTTGTACTCGTAAAGGAAGAGCACACACAGAGCTGATTGTAGCATGTTGACACGTTAGTAGCTGATATCCTGCAGTTTTCTATGTACATTCGTCTGCTGCTAGGCATGGCAAAGGACAAAAGACACGGCCGAAGCGCAAGAAATACGAGCGACATGTGTGGGATTTACCCACGCCTCTTGCGAGACACGAATTCCTATTGAAGGATCAAGACATTCTACGAATCATTGAGCAGTGCGCGTTGAACCACGCCACCAACCTGTCCTGTATAAGTAAGTACAGTATCTGATGTCGAATGCTTCTCTTGGCTGGTACAATAAGCTGTAGCTTGGCGCTGGGACCGTTTGGTTGGGGAAGACCGTATGACACCGTACTAGACGGTGAATTGGACGGCTCTCCTTCTCAGTTAAGGATAGTGGTATTTCACAGTCGTAGTAGGCAGACGACACGGGTGAGCGAGTGGAGTGGATTCTGTCGCAAGAGCTGCCGTCATCTAGACATTTCATTTTCGACCAAAAAACAGGTTGGCTGTCGATTTTTCCTTGTCGCTAAATGATGTGGCTAGCATCGTACCCAATTTACATCTATTTGCAGCCCCTCATGGGCTGGCTATGTTGAGCTGTCCGCTGCTGCGATGCCCCTGATGAGACCGGGTGAGACTGGAGCGCCTCAATGGATGATTACGGCATGGGGGGCGGTACCTGACCTGAACGTTGGTCATTACGGCTCTCCACACTTGACACTCGTGCTTGTCACGCAAAGCCAAAGCCAAAGCCAAAGCCAAAGCCAAAGCCATAGCACCCACCTCATTAACGCGAACGGTAATTGCGGTTGCCGTTACGGATCGGTCCCTTATCCCAGCAAGACAGGAATATTGGGAATGAAATCTGGTTGAGCTGTCGATACTGCACGTCGCGACCCTTCGGATCTGGAAGCCGACACCAGGACAGGACAGACAACTTAACTCATGTCCATGGATTTGCAGTAGGTAAGGCACCCCGTCGCCTCCACCTGTCTGCCTGCTGCTGGCCCAAGTTTTATTGCTACGACCACAGTTTTGCAGTTTTGCAGCTGGTGGCCGCTGTCGCTGCTGGGCGGGCAGTGCTTCCTTAGGTACTTCGTACTTTGGACGCCAAATATCGGGTACCTTGCAAAAGGCTGGGGCTCTCCTTTGCATCATCCCAGACCCCAGGTTCAAGTCCAGGTTGGCAGCGGCCTAAGGTGTCTTCCCGCTCTCTGCACTCTCGTAATCTGGGCTGGACCTCGTACCTGAGCAAGTACTGTCACCCTCCGCCGAGTTTCGTTTAGTTCACATTACAGTACGGCTCTATCGCTAACCATCTTTCCCACCCAGACAGAGCACCACCGGTGATGCTCCACGGTCCACGCCGCCGCCAGTGGCCGATCGTCCCTCGTCCACGACTCGCGTCTCTCCTCCCCGACGAGTCGAGTTTGAGCCTGTTCACTTCCCCTGAGCATCTCCCCCCCAGGCTCCTCGATCGCCACCATGAACGGGGACCTGAGCCTCTCTCAGGTCCTGGGCGGATTACGCATCGCCAACCCCGATGATGCCGCGGAGGCTGCTTCTGCCTCCGCCTCTACCTCTGGCCCTGGGCCCGACTCTGCTGGTCCCATCACCTCCATATCCGCTTCTACATCACCATCCGCCTTCGCCCCCACACCTCAACCGACTACTACTGCCTCTACCACGCCCTCATCCTACGATACCATTCGCCTCGATCCCATAGACCCCGGCGTCGAATCCCTCCTCATTGATCCTCGATTCACTCCATCTGTACAGTCCTCCGATCTCAACCCAGAGCCAAATACCGCCGCTGGTCTTCCGCAGCCCTCCCCCCAACCTGACATGTCGAGGTCCTCCATCTACGGCATGCCCAACATGCCCGAAACCGCCCCTGCACCCTCCTATCCCGTCCGGGAGTCTAGTCGGCGAGATCCTCACCGTACCTACAACTCAAGTCGACCGACATCATCTCTGGCCCCCGGCGGCAGCCCGTTACCACCCCGGAGGAGCTCGAGAGGCATGGGTGTGGGCTACGCATCTGCTGCTGGAGGCCCTCAACCTAATCAGGGCTACGCCGGCGACGCTGCAGTTCCTTCTAGCAGAGAGGACTGGCAGGAACGTGGTGCTGCCGTAGGAGTCCGCCGCGAGGTCGATGCGAGTGGCCGCACCGTCGTTCGTCAGGTCAAGAAGGGAGTCCGCGATTTCTCTTTTGGGCGGATTCTCGGCGAGGGCTCATACAGCACGGTCTACATGGCAACCGATCGACAGACCCTCAAAGAATATGCCGTCAAAGTGCTCGAAAAGAGACATATTATCAAAGAGAAGAAGATCAAGTATGTCAACATCGAGAAGAACACGCTCAACCGACTCACCGAGCACCCTGGCATTGTCCGATTATACTACACGTTCCAGGATGAGACGTCTCTATACTACGTCCTTGACTTATGCAATGGGGGAGAATTACTAGGTGTCCTTAAGAAGACGGGCACTTTTGATGTCGAATGCACTAGGTTTTATGGTGCTCAGATCCTCGACTCCATCGCCTACATGCACTCACGAGGCGTCATTCATCGAGATTTGAAACCCGAAAACGTCCTCCTCGACGACCAAATGCATGTCAAGATTACAGATTTTGGCACGGCTAAGCTGCTCAAAGACCCTCGTGAGGATCCATCGGCCGCGTCGGCCAGTGGCGCCCCAGATCCGGGACGAGACGATGATAGTCGTGCAGCATCCTTCGTCGGGACGGCCGAGTACGTGAGCCCTGAGCTCCTTACACATAAGAACGCCTGCAAGGCTAGTGACTTGTGGGCATTTGGCTGCATTATCTATCAGCTGCTGGCCGGTAGGCCTCCGTTCAAAGGAGGCAGCGAATACCTCACCTTCCAGAAGATTGTCAACCTCGAATACGAATTTCCTGCCGGCTTCCCTCCGGCCGCGCGAGACCTTATTGAACGCTGCCTAGTCCTCGATCCAGCCAGACGACTTACAATAGAACACATCAAGAACCACGAATTCTTTGACGGACATCCATTTGGGAAAGGACTGTGGCGGTCTAAGGCTCCACGCCTACGTCCATATATGCCACCTCCGCAAGAACCCACGGTCATCCAGCTCAATGGTCTTTCCAGCACTCCTAAACCGATCTCCAACGCGAGGGCACCCCCTCCGCCACAACCGACTCCCTCCAACGGAAGCAGTCGGCCTTCACGGATAATCACCGAACTACCTCCCCCAACACAACTTGACATTGAGTGGTCACCAGTCCTCACAAAGAACAACGAACGGATTCTGAAACTTGGTGATCTTATGGTTGTATCGACACCCCTGCCTTCAAGTCCCCATGGGAAAGAATCGGGAGAAGGACATAAGAAGTTGTCACGGTTTTTCATAGGAAGCACGACAAAGAAGCGCCAACGCCTGGTCATGATTACATCAAGTGGTCGGATTGTACTTGCTCCCGCTGGAGGAGAGGAGAAGAGAGCAAAGCAGGAACTGTCACTGCTTGGTTCGGATTGTTCTTGGAAAACTCAGATTGATGCGAAGGGCCTGACTGTGTGGTGTGTTGATACGGTAAGCGCTTCTGCACCCTTCTTGATATGCTCATTCTGATAATTGATTGACAGGGTGGCCACCACTATACATTTGAGGAAGTGAAAAATGCATCACCTCCTCCCGAAGGTGGATCAGCCGCCGCCGATTGGGTTGAGTGTCTGGAACGAGCCAGGGATATGGCTCTATCTCAGAGCATGGTCCCTTCATACAGCGGCGACAACGCGTTTGCCGACATGTCATCCCAGGTGTCGAGTCCTTCAAGCACTCTGGGGGGCCGAGGGAACTATTCTGAGGGCTTTAACGTCAGTGACCGACAAGGACGCAACCATTTGAGTAAAAACCAAGGGAATACTGAAGATCCAGCGCCGAAGCGAAACCGTTTCAGCAAAAGACAGTCAAGAAATGGACTGGGCTCTGCATTTTGAAGAGGCACTTAAGCGACGATAGAGTACGGACAGACTTGGCGGGTTCATGACTGATGGATTCGTGTAGCTGATCTCGTTGGACATTTTGCCCCCCCAACCTATCACATTCAGTACAGTTCATGGCATTGACAGCGAGGCGCTTTACTGCGGAGTTTTATTCTTCTGAAGCGACTGGTGGATGCATTATTTTGGTGCATGTTTGTTTTCTAGCGTTGACGGATGGCATTAGCGCTGCCCCTGAGATGGTTGCCGCTCCATGAAGCGCCCAAGCTCAAGCTCAAACTTTTAGACTTCCAAGGAAGCCCGAGGTTGTTCTATCACTTGGGGAGAGTCGATTGGCCGGAAACAGCTAGTTTGCTGACTTTGTGTCTGCCATGGCAAAACGGCTTGAAGAACCGAAAGGGATGAGCGGATACTGCAAACCTGCAGGGCATGAAAGGGCAGCGTCGAGGGTCCAGCATTCTTGGGAATGTTTGTGATAGAAGATAGCAGGCTGGTCGTCGAATCTGGACTGAGCGAGAGGGAGAACTGAGAAACACGGCCAGCCGATTCCGACTACTGCTACCGCCCCTTATGTAGGGGTCTTTGTTCTAAGGCAAGGTAATAACCAATGTAATGACTATAGATACCTATGCAGCTATAGTTGAAAAGATAGGAGTCATGCACTCGATGCGATGAGACTTGAGATTGACACTACTAAGCTGTCTCGGAGTAAACGGTCAAGCGTAGAGTCTGATGCGACTTGAATTAACCGGCCAGCCCAGCCATAGAAACTAACTAAGTGATTCCGTCCTGCCACTTGTTTCAATATCCCAGCCCCTACTCTGTATTCCCCATCCATTGGATATCTACAGGTAGGTACGCAGTAGGTACTTCTTGGTCTTGGCTGGCTCCTGACGGGACGAGTGGAGGAGTCGGGGTCAGTCACGTGACCGCCATGGTCTCCCGAGCTAGCGTTTTCTCGCGACGCAATGCGATGCGACGCGACACGATTATTTACAAGCAACCTCCAAACCCCACAGGCCGACGCCCACCAGTTTCGATCCAAAGATTAGGGATTCTGGCAAAATGCAGCCTCAATACCGCGCTTATGCGCAACAGGTTCCTCAAAGGTCGCCTCACGCAACGAACCAGCGGCGAGGTGGAATTGGTGCGTTGTGATTGTTACTTGCGCTATTGCCTAACCTATCTGCTAACATGCACCTCTCTCTTATCAAGGCCCTATGATGTCCTCTGGACCTCATCCTTCAGTCCCACTCACTCAAGCCCAGATCGCCCAACAACAACAGTCCCAGGCTCAGGCCAGCGAACTTGCCAAACGACGTAGCCGCAAACCTACCGACAAGAACATGCCTGAAGGAGTGGAAGACAGTATTATAGACGCTGAGGGGGTCCAACGGTATAAGGACCTGAGAGATGTTGAGCGCCGACTCGATGCCACGCTCACTCGTAAGCGCCTAGACATTGTTGACTATGCTGGCCGTGGTTCCAAGGTTAGTTCTATAGCGATGACCTCGTTGAGAACCTTTGGCTGAACAAGACTCTAGCGATGCAAGACGCTTCGGGTTTGGATCAGCAACACGGTCGAGGACCAGATTTGGCAGAGTAACGGGCTCAACGTCGATTCCTTTGACTTTGCCCCCAGCATGGAGGCATCTTATCGCGTGAAGATCGAAGGCCGCCTTCTAGACGATGAAGACGATGAAAGCGGACAAGCCGAAGCCAAGGACACAATAGCTACGGATGACAAGAAGGAACAGGACGAAGCGAACTCGGCAGCTCAGAAGTCCAAGTCGCAGCAAAAGCCCCGATTCTCCCACTTCTTCAAGTCCTTGACCGTTGACTTCGACCGTTCTCGATTCCGAAACGGTGCCGAGCAAACAGTGGAATGGAAGAAGCCCGACGCCCTAGCCCGAAACCAGGCCGCTGCCAGTCTTCCTGCCGCAGCTGACTTCGACGAGCTCACTTTTAAGAGAAATGGAGACGAGAACCAGAACATCACCATCAACCTGTTTCGCCAGGAGACTCCTGAAAGATACCAGCTTAGCCCCGAGCTTGCTGCCGTGGTGGACATGAAGGAGGCTACGCAGCAGGAGGCTGTGATGGGCTTGTGGGAGTACATCAAGTTCCTCGGACTGCAAGAAGACGAGGAGAAGCGTAATTTCCGCTGCGACGAGCTTCTCAAGAAGGTTGGTCTCTATTTTACCCTCAATGACTGGCACGGAACTGACGCTTGAGTCTAGGTTGTGAGACAGGGCGACATCGGACACATCCCGATGCTCAATGAATATGTTACACAGCACCTTCGTCCCCTCGAACCTCTCCGCCTGCCCTACACCATCCGGGTCGATCAGGAATTCCACAAAGATCCCCAGCCCACTATCTACGATATCCAGGTCCCAGTGGACGATCCTATACGGGATTCGCTGCTGCCTCTGCTCAACAACCCACAGTATGTCGCCATGCTCAAGGAGGTGACGGGGCTCGACGAACAGCTGGCTCGGGTAGTCCAGGCGATTGCCGTTTCCAAGGCCAAGCACTCCTTCTTCAAGTCCCTCAGTGAAGACCCAGCCAACTTTGTCAAGAACTGGTTGAGCTCGCAGAAGAGGGACCTGGAGGTGATCATGGGAGAGGCGCCAAGAGGAGGCGGCGAACAAGCCTCAGGCGATGAGTGGCGCCGGGGCGGCAAGGATAGTGTCTGGACTACCCAAAACGCTCGGGAGAGTGTAAATGTCTTGCTCTCCAAGCAACGCTAAGCCTATAGTCAGGCATCGCGAATGTGTTAAAATTAGGGTACGGGGCAGGACATCTAGAAGCTGGAGTTTGTGTCAAATTTTACTAAGTGTAGGACTCGAATGGCATTGGGAGCGTCTTTTTGTATAATAATATCATGAACCAATATTGGTGGGATTCGGGACGTGTCCTTATGCAGACAAAGCTTCTGCCATGGGCGTTTGCGATATTGTAGGGTTTAAAAAAAAACAGATCTTGCAATGCCATCATGAGTTACAAGGCCGCGCTCTTTTGACCCGCACTGACGCCTATGAAGGATACAGATGAGAACGCCTCGTGAGTGTGAAATAGTACAGAGGTGAGGAAACGGAGGTGGGCAAGCAAAGCCAGACGATAGCAATTTGCGGGCCGTTACCGCTGGGGAGGAACGGGAACTGGTGGCATATTGCGGATCTGCTTGATCAAGAACTCTCTCTCATCAATAAACTGCTCGTCATCGGTCCTGTCCTCGAGGAAATGGGACAAAAAGGTGAGGAGCTTGTCGCGGTTCATGAGGAGGATCTTCTGAACGGCAATTGACTTGTGAGGATTGGCAACGAAAACTTTGAAGACGTGAAAGCCTTCGTACTGGACCATCTTCCGGTCATCGCGCAGCAGGTTCATGCATATCTTGAGGTGCTCGCCGCGATCGACATAGGCGGTCATGACGCTGTAGTTGGAGCGGTCGAGCAGGATCTCACCGAGGAGCTTGATGGACTGGCGCTTGGTCACGTAGCTGTTGGACTGGACCAAGATGTTGTTGTACTTGTCAAAGAAGAGATCAAAGTTTGCAGAAAGATATCTCGGTACAAGATCCTTGTGGCGTGTCAGGAGTTCCTGGAGAGCCCACCGTTAGCGTATTGTTCGGGCCGCAAGCAGGAGGGTCCTGTCTTACTCGGAAAGTGGTGAAGGCATCGGCCGCCACCTCAAAGGAGCTCTTATCAACCCAGTCAAAGAACCGCCAAAACACGCCCCTGCCGCTCTGAGGGCGATCACGGTCGATGGCGTTTAGGCCCTTGGAACTGGACCCCGGCTCATCTCCGTCGTCGTATAGAATGATGGCAGCGGCCGCCTCGTTCTTGAGCAGTTCCCGGAGGACGGAGCCCGCAGGAGTGGCGCTCTCCTTGTGGTCATATCCGCGGCACAGCTCGACCAAGACTTGGGGACGGTTGCATACAACGTATGACAGTGCGATGGGATCACTCTTGGGGGCGGCGGTCGCGGGGCGGAAGCGGAATACGTAGGAGAAGATGACTTGGGTGTCTTTGCGGGACTCGAAAGGGAGGCGGAAGAGGTTGACGGCGAGGAGGTGAAGGAGGTCTTCATCGATGAGGCCAGTTACCAGCTGGTAGATTTGCTCTGGAGAGCTATCGGATTCTTGGGGTTATGTCAGCCACTTGATCAGTCAAAGGGGGACTGGGACAGAAGCATACCATGGGTGCCTTGAAGGATCACCTTCATCTGGCTTAGGACTCGAGCAAGCTCCTCGGCCTGGGAGAGTTAGTGAGTGCTGTTGAACCATGGCATGATATGGCTACCACCTTGGACGGACCATTGGGCCCCTCGAGCTTCAAGACATGTTCGCGGGCTTGCTTGGGGAGATCGGCGACTGTTCGTGTCCTGGCCCTTCCAAACAAGAATGACATGGCTCGAGATTATGCTGATGAGAAGGGAGAGAGGTCTCTTGAAAAGGTCTTCTTGAATAGGTCAAGGGACCTGCGGAGCTGAATAGGTAGGTAGTATGTATCCGGCGAGGTTTGCCAACCTGCGACGTCAGTCTCGTTATCGATAGTGTATTTGGGGTCACAGAACGGCGTGCTTTTATACGGGGCTGGTCCAGCCGAAAAGAGGTTAGAGATGATAGCAAAAGTCAGGACGAAAAGACGGCATCAAGGAATGAAACAGCCCAGGTCAGGCCAGGTCAGAGTGGGTTGACAACAAGAAAGCAAGCATTGAATCAATGGATCCCATCAAGCCAAGGCAGCCCGCATTGCTTTGCTTTGTTGTTTGGTTACGGCGGGCAGCAACCACCTCAGGCGCGCACGCGCCACAGGAAGCCCAGCCCTGTTCGATTTATTATTAGCGTAGGAGCTGCTGGAGTCATTGCAACTGGAAGGGGAATGGCGTCCGAGGCAGGCCGCTTACCCCGATACAGTACCTACATAAGTCCCAGTCCTTCTATCGAAAGCATTCGAGTCTAAGACAGAAGTCTATGGGGAGATATCCATGGATGGCTTTAGCGATTATGCTCGGGCGGTCAGTGATATTATGGAGTGGAGCGATTTCGACAAGGACGCTGTGCTCAGCGCCTCTATTACCAGAATGTGTTATGCACCTGGAAGAGGCTCTCCTCAGGCACAATGTACTGTATACTTCCGGATGATGATGCGCAGCGGCGAATCATACCAGATGTCAGGGGACACCTAGGTAGCTAGTACTGGGCTCTGCCCACCAGTCCCTGACAGCGCGGGGCACACATTTCCCCCACCTCGGTCGGTCGTCTTGACTCACCCACCATCGCGAGGTGCCTTTTTCTGAAATCTGCCCCTCCATCCCAACGACTCGTCGCTGGCGGAATTCGTTTACAAGGTCTTTCCTGTGCTGACCCGACTGCCAGGCGAGACGTATCGTACGGTGAGTGAGTCAATTTAGAGGACGAGGAATACTACGAATACCTTCCTGTTCCCTGCATCCCACTTCATCTTCTACAGAGAGTCGTGACTAACCCCTCCGATTACCTTAGCAGCCACCCGTCAGTCACCATGTCTATCGACTTTCCCAAGGAAGAGGAGGCAATCCTCGAGAGATGGCGCGAGATCAACGCCTTCCTTCGACAGGTTCGTTCACCTTTTGTGTATCCTCGTTGTCTTTCCCATTCTGCCCTTGGTCCGTCATATCTCCTGTTTGGTTCAACCTTCTAACCTGGGTCTTCTTCTCTAGGTTGAACTGTCCGAAGGCCGCCCGCGCTACACTTTCTACGATGGCCCTCCCTTCGCGACCGGCCTCCCTCATTACGGCCATCTTCTCGCCTCGACCATCAAGGATGTTATTCCTCGATACTGGTCCATGAAGGGCTTCCATGTCGAGCGCCGCTTTGGTTGGGATACTCACGGCCTGCCAATCGAGCACGAGATTGACAAGAAGCTGGGCATTTCTGGCAAGGCTGCTGTTATGGAGCTTGGTATTGCCAAGTACAACGAAGAGTGCCGCTCCATCGTCATGCGCTACGCTACTGAATGGCGACACACCATTGAGCGTTTGGGACGATGGATCGATTTTGATAATGACTACAAGGTAGACGCCTTCTGTCTCACGCTTCAGCTACTTCGGATTGCTGACTAGATTTCTCAGACCATGGACCCTAAGTTCATGGAATCCGAGTGGTGGGTGTTCAAGCAGCTGTTCGACAAAAAACAGGTCTACCAGGGTTACCGAGTCATGCCTTACTCTACCGTCCTCACCACCGCTCTGAGCAACTTCGAAGCCAACCAGAACTACCAGGACGTCACTGACCCTGCAGTCGTTGTCTCATTCCCGCTTGTCGACGACCCCGAGGTCAATCTGCTAGCATGGACCACCACTCCCTGGACGCTGCCTTCGCATCTTGGCCTGGCCGCCCACCCCGACTTCGAATACGTCAAGATTCTGGACGAGAAGACTGGAAAGACTTTCATCCTCCTCGAGAAACTTCTTGGAACTCTCTATAAGGATCCCAAGAAGGCCAAGTTCAAGATTCTCGGAAAGGTCCTTGGAAAGGATATGCTGGGCTGGAAGTACGTGCCTCCTTTCGACTACTTTTACGAGGAATTCAAGGAGGTGGCCTTTAAGGTTTTGAATGCTACCTATGTCACCGACGACAGCGGTGTGGGTATTGTCCACCAGGCGCCTGCCTTTGGTGAGGACGATTACAACGTCGCCGTTGCTGCAGGCATCATCAACGAGAGTCGATCGCCCCCTGACCCCGTTAATGATACTGGCCACTTTACCGACCGTGTTCACCACTTCAAGGGCATGCACGTCAAGGAAGCCGATAAGCACATTGTCAAGCACCTCAAGAATGCCGGTCGCATTGTCAACGAGTCCCAGCTCAGGCATTCGTATCCTATGTGTCCCCGTTCCGACACCCCCCTCATTTACAGGGCCGTTCCCTCGTGGTTCATCCGCATTCCCAACATTGTCCCAGACATGCTCAAGAACATTGAGGGCTCTCACTGGGTTCCCTCCTTTGTCAAAGAGAAGCGTTTTGGCAGCTGGATTGCCAACGCTCGCGACTGGAACGTCAGCCGAAACCGTTACTGGGGCACTCCAATTCCTCTTTGGGTCAGTGAAGATTTGGAAGAGAGAGTCTGCATTGGCAGCGTCGAGGAGCTGCGTGAGCTGAGCGGATATGAGGGCGACCTCTCTGACCTTCATCGGGACAAGATTGATCACATCACCATTCCCAGCAAGATGGGCAAGGGCCAATTGAAGCGTATCGAAGAAGTCTTCGACTGCTGGTTCGAGTCTGGAAGCATGCCTTATGCTAGCCAGCACTACCCCTTTGAGAATGTCGAAAAGTTCAAGGAGTCCTTCCCTGGAGACTTCATTGCCGAAGGTCTTGACCAGACCCGTGGATGGTTCTATACTCTTCTCGTGTTGGGAACCCACCTTTTTGGTTGCTCTCCCTTCCAGAACTGCGTCGTCAACGGTATCGTGCTCGCGGAGGATGGCAAGAAGATGTCGAAGCGACTCAAGAACTATCCTGATCCTTCCATCGTCATGTCCAAGTACGGTTCCGACGCTCTTCGCCTCTACCTCATCAACTCTCCCGTTGTCCGAGCCGAGCCCCTGCGATTCAAGGAGGCTGGTGTAAAGGAGGTTGTTCAGAAGGTTCTACTACCGCTGTGGAACAGTTACAAGTTCTTTGAGGGCCAGGTTGCTCTCCTCAAGAAGGTGGAGAAGGTGGATTTCATGTGGGATCCCAGCCTGGAGTCTAGCAACACCAACGTCATGGATCGGTGGATCTTGGCCAGTTGCCAGAGTCTGCTGCAGTTTGTCAACCAGGAGATGAAGGGTGAGAATTCCTTTCTGAAGCAACTGTCCCGTCTTACTAATCGAAACTGCAAAAGGCTATCGACTTTACACTGTCGTTCCACGACTACTAGGTCTCATTGATAACACAACGAACTGGTACATCCGATTCAACCGAAAGCGACTTAAGGGTGAGAATGGCCTCAACGATACCCTGCACGCCCTGAATGCTCTCTTTGAGGTGCTGTTCACCCTATGCCGTGGGCTGGCTCCTTTCACGCCTTTTCTTACCGACACCATCTATCTTAAGCTCCTGCCTCACATCCCTAAGGAGCTTCAGGGTGCCGACCCCCGAAGTGTGCACTTCCTCCCGTTCCCTGATGTTCGGCAAGAATTGTTCGACGCAGAAGTCGAGCGACGGGTTGGACGCATGCAGCGCGTCATTGACCTTGCTCGTGTGTCGCGTGAGCGTCGCACCATCGGTCTCAAGCAGCCTCTCAAGACCTTGGTGGTCATCCACCCTGACCCTCAGTATCTCGAGGATGTCAAGTCTCTGGAGAAATACATCAGCGAAGAGCTGAACGTCCAGGACCTGGTGCTTTCCAACGATGAGGCCAAGTACAACGTCCAGTACAGCGTCACTGCCGACTGGCCTGTCCTTGGGAAGAAGCTCAAGAAGGATATGGTCCGTGTCAAGAAGGGCCTACCGCTACTCACCAGCGAGCAAGTGCAAGGCTACGTGCAAGATAAGCACATCCTTGTCGATGGTATTCGTCTGGAGGAGGGTGACCTGGTGGTGCGCCGAGGAGTTAAGGAGGATGAGTCGTCAAAGAACTTCGAGACCAACACTGATAGCGAGGTTCTCACTATCTTGGACACAGAGATCCATCCCGAGCTGGCACAAGAGGGCCTTGGTCGCGAGATTATCAACCGTGTGCAGCGACTCCGGAAGAAGGCAGGACTCATGCCGACAGATGACATCAAGATGGAGTACCGAGTGACTGCTGACCCTGAAGACATCGGCTTGTCAGATGCCTTCAAGTCGCAGTCGGCCACTTTCGAGAAATCGCTGCGTCGACCACTGGAAGAGGCGGGAGCCGAGCTGCAGACTGAGGGTCTCATTGCTGAGGAGGAACAAGAGGTGCAACATGCGACATTCCTGTTGCGACTACTAAAGCTGTAGATGCCATTGGGCCCTAGACCATGTAGAGAAGACAAAAATGACAGATGATGACAATGTTTAGCCTTTTGATATCTAATCTAGTTCTATTACTTTTTCGAGGCTGCCTGTAGGGAGATGCAGTTAGGGAACTGGAGCAATGCACATAGCATTCTGAGAGGTAGGGGCATACCAGGTAACAATCCTTAAGCCTCATGAACTCCTTAGCACACATGTCTTTGTGCACAGCGTTGTAGTCGGCGACAATACACTTGCCATAAGCTGCGGCCTAAGCCAGCCAAGGGAGTCAGTCAGTGGCGGATGAGTGTGAGCGTTGAGAGGAGATAAGGTTACGCACCTCAACAGAGCATTGAGATGCCGACTTGGCAAACCTTTGAATTGGGCGAGTCTTTTGTGGATTCATGGTGTGGCCGGGACGGTGATGCAGGCGTCAGAAGAGGGAGCTCCTTACTATGGGGGAAAATGATGATGTTAATACAGTGTCGAATGAAGCAAATAGCACAGTATTCTTTGTGCCGGCCCCACCATCCACTGAGGTACAGGCACCTCAGGGACCAGAACCACAGCTGGCTTGAATCGAGCACCAGCCACCCACTTTTACACTTTACGCGGTCAACAAGCTCTCCTTAGCAACTTGGACCATCGCGACCGCGCAAGTTCGCGTTTCTTTGGATCTCACATTGCGCTTTGTTTCGACACCAGCCCCCCCTTTGGATAGGTACTATTGTACCGTTCTTTTGACTACACCATCGTCGCCTCGCCTCGCCTCGCCTCGCCTTTGCGCTTCCTCATCACGCCCATCACAGCTACTTCTACCTCTCACGCGCTTCACCGAAACACTTGCACAACTCAGGGACCTTCGCCGACTCTTTGCCTGTAACTCGACCTGTCGCGATCGACCAGGACAGCAGCATACCCGCGAGGACCTGCACACCGATCTCTTGACTATGGATCAATGACGGAGGTGGGCAGCTCGCCAACAATTAACTGCCCATGTCCTTCGACCATTCATCACGAAGCTCAAATGCGACCTCACCAGCAGCATCTATGTCGCCGGCTGCGCATAGAGCGCCCTCGCCATCGGACGATGGTCGCTCAAGTAATGCGAGTCGGGCACCTTCGAGCCAGGATCCCTACTACTCCAACGAAGGTCCGTATTCCTGTTGCGACGCAACTTTGGTCCCATGTTAACTAGTTCAGACATCGCCGCGTTGCACGCGGTTGTCGTCGCTGCGCAGGAGTTGCTCGACTCAGCGCCCGAACCGAAACCCCTCCCTGCCGCTGCGCTCTTCAAAGCCTACGACGCAGTGCTTCCTACCTATGGCATTGACCCCGATGCAGATCACCACCTGTCGACCTTCGTCTTCCGAGTGGGTGGTGAGAGAGGCGATGGCAACCTACTCGATAACTTCCAGACCATCCTCAACCGGATGGGAATTGTGCTTGAATTCGGCGACAACACCACCGCATCTTTTCGGACGTCGCCATCTACATCCCCTGCGTTCTCATCGACAAGTCGCCAAAGCCATGCCGTCCCGCGACCAAAAAATGGCAATCTCACGTCCGAAGGAGCGGGCGTGTCCCAGCCTCCATCCTTGCCATCATCTACTTCGCCAGAGCCACAACCTCGACAGCAGGATGAGATGGATTTCTCTGACACTGATGAGGAGGGCGGTGCCTACGAGGAGATGCGAAAGGCAGTTGTGTCCTCGGCCATGAACCGCTGGCGCTCCCTGGTCGCGAACCGCCGCGCCCAACCGGCACAACGAATACCCTCCTTTCCAAGTATTCCTGAGGAAGCATCTGTTGATGTCAGAAATTTTGAGGACCGCCCGTTTCAAGACAGACCAGCCATTACAGCCTGTGAGACCTCGGGTTCTCCGCAAGTTAATGGCATTGAATCAGATAGCCAGCTATCTGGCAAGGAACCAACTGGTCCACAGCCACGCCCAGCCTCTTCTCATTCATCTATAGACCGATCTATTCCTGCTCCTATCAATGCTTTCCGACCGTTGGTGGCTTATACAAAACAAGACGAGAATGATGAACCAGTTTCGCGCCATGAGGATGAATCGCCTGGTTTCCATGAGGAACCGCCTACCATACAACCCGAGAGAGCCGAAGAAGAGCCACCGCATCATTCCATACCTCGTTCTGTACCAGTGGTACATATCTCACCGACAGTGACCCAGCCAGATACTACCGGCAACGAGCGAACGAGCCGCCAACCTTCAACACCCCCAGAGCGCACAAGGAGCACACTCGTCCAGCACCAACCCACCCAAAAATTCCAAGGAGAACCTTCTACGCCAGTTCGGCCAACTGACCCAGAGAAGGAGCACCAACGACTTCTCAGACGGGCCAGTCGAGCCCGTGAAATCTACCTCGCGAGCAAGGTCTTCAACCATTGGGCCGACCGAACCGCCCGTCGACTTGAACGGGACGCCGTTGCGAGAAGACACATGATTAGGTTCCGCTACTTTCGATCCTGGAGCCAAGCTCCGGCTCTTCGCGAGCCCACATGTGATCACATGAGGGCCGCTGTCGTGGTCAAGAAGTGGCAGCGGACCGCAGCAGAAGAGAAGAGTCTAGAGGCTATTGCTGAAGCTGCTGCCCAGGCCTATGAACTGAAAAAGATCCAACGAGTTCTGGATCGCTGGTCTTGTCACCGCCTCGAACATGTTGGTCGTCAAATCACGGCTTCGCGTAGCAGGCAGAAAGCCATGTCAAGATGGATGTCACAGGCTTATAATGGCAAGGCTCTGAATGAAGCCATCAAAGACCAAGCAGGACTGCGACATCGGCTGGACGTCATTCACAAATGGCAGGATCATGCCGAAAGAGAAACCGTAATAGACGGCGCAGTCAGGCGCATTGGAAACGTCCATAAATCCTTTACACATTTACGGGAATGGTGGGATCAGGCTGAGATTCGCCGACGAGCGACTATGTATCGCTACAATCTCATGATCAAGAAAGCGAATTTTGCCTTTGATCAATGGAATCTGCAGGCAAGGGCCCAGGCTTTCCAATGGAGGCGCGAGTATCTCCAAGTCACTCGAGTATTTGACCAATGGTGTCAGCGTGCTGAGGAAGATGGAGATGTGGGACGAAGAGCCGAAGGTTACTACGAAGAACAAGCCAAGTCAAAGGTTCTGGGGAGCTTTCGTCGTTTCGAAGGAGGGTCATCACGCATGGTACACCTGGAAGATCGAGCGCGTCTCTATCTTGGTGCCACCACCTTGTTAAGAGTCTTTGACAGGGCGGTCAAACACCGTCGGGATCGGGACAAGCAGTACGTGAAGAGATATCTCATGGCCAGGTACTCTGAAGTTTCCTCAGCGAGGAGAAAGCGCAACTTCTTTGTTGCTCTTGATCGATGGAGGGCGTTGACAGCGGAGGACCGCGCGCAAAGAGAGAGGGCTTTGGAGCTTCAAGCTATGAAGCAATCCGACCAGCGAATGCACGCGGTCGAAACATGGGCGGAGCAGGCCGACATCGACCAAAGGCAATTGCAAGCCGCCAAATTGCAACACGCGCAAGGGTGGCTAAGCGCCTGGAAGGATTACACCAGCGATCTGGAGCAACGAGACGCAGAAGCTTGGCAGCTTTGGGCAGTTGATGAACAGCGGCATTGCTTAAAGTCTTGGTCCATCGCGTCGTTGCAACAAAGTGGACAGGCTCATACAGCGCTGGAAGTCCGGAAAAAGCACGAACGTGAGAAACGCAACCGCGTCTTGCAACACTGGAGGCAACGTGATAATAGAATGCGCACAGCGGCCCCTGGTTTCAACTCTCAGCCAAACTCAACCGTACGCACTTTGAACTGGTCGCGCGGGAGCCGGAGAGGAATCTCTGGCAGGCGGACGACGGCCAATCGCAACGATCGAGGTTACGATTACTCCAGTACTCCGCTTGAGACGCCGACACGATGGACTGGACAGCCGTTCTCGATGTCGACCATCTTACCACCGGGGTCAATGGCGCCGGTCAGAGAAGCGGACGAAAACGATGCTGCATCCTCGCTCGCTGGCGACGACGACGACCTCGAACTAGCGGCGTCGCCTTCGTTGAGACCTGCTTCAAGAGGACCTGGGCAATTCTCCGCTATGCCATCGACAACCCCGATGGCACCAGTGCCATCACATCTAGAGCGCGATCGTCGAGAGCAATATAGCGAACCTGAACAAAACGGCATGAGCCAGACCACGAGACCTAATTCGCGGATACCAAGATTCGAATCACCACGGCCAACACTGGAGGTGTCAGCGCAGGCCGGCATGTCCGAGTCTGCTAATCTTGGTCGACTTGGACCTGCACAACGTTCGCTTGGTACAACGAGGTCGTTCGGGTTCAGACAGGCAAATAGACGAACTGTTGGTCATCGACCTCCCTCCCCCGAGTCAAATCCCCAGGCAGTGGCAAGCAGATCGGTCGGCGCGAGACCATCTGGCTCACGGTTTGCCGCGGGACAGACTAGGAGGTTTCCACCATCGACACGATCTGTGCGCATCCAGTTACCAAAACCATTCTCGATGACAACACCGCTGCCGACAGAGGCGGCGAGGAGCGACCAGCAACGTGGTCGCACAAATACAAACCAACAACTTATGTAATTATGGACATTTGCTCGTGAATATGAGGAGAGGATATAGGCATGTGGGGAGGAGGCTTTTCTCATTTGGGCATTGGAAGAGTCGGATTGGATGGTCGATTTTTGGATGTGCTTGTTTGATGTTGGATGACTTGGTTCATTAAGGATACCCCTTTCTGTTAGTATTAACTTATGTGGATGCATGACGGCAAGGAGCCGATGGCGTTGGGGTGGTAGAAAATCAACGTGTTAATTGCTTGGTTCAGAGAATCGATCCAAAACACCTGAGACAGATCTGATGTTTAACTGTTTAACCCGGTGCGAGTTTGCAACCATACCTAGCTGTAACTGCATGTGAGAGAGGGTTGAAGCTTCTGCGTGTTGGTCTTCACAGTCCTTCGGCTTGTTGTCTTGCTTCCTTCTCCTGTGCTTTAGACTACCTATAGGTATCCTGGCCCAGGTAAGCCCTCACTAAAGCCATGTTCTTGGCCTCGTTGAGAAACGAAACTTGATTTATTGCTAGTATCCCACATCGTCATGGGTTCTGGCGCATGAGCTGTGAGGGGGGCTGTAGGAGCTGGTGATTTTGGGGGGGTCACGTCACCTCTAATCGGGCACGCAGGGGCCGTAGGCTATTCCCGTTTATTGCATTGACTCTGATGATCCTGACCTGCGCCCAAGCTCCTAGGCCTCGACACGATTATCCTCCTTTGCATTTCCAGACCGCACACTCACAGTGCCCACCTCTTCCTCTGGAAATGCGCGCGACCCGGGCTTCTTAATAGCATGAAGTCTGTCCTGCCGGGTAACCCGCGCTCGAGGCTCCAAGCGCTGGCCTCGGGTTATTGGGATTCCCGACATATCAACGTAAGTTAAGTGCCGATGCTCCTGAGCTCTAGACTCGGCTGATGAGAGGAACTACCCACAGGTATACATCACCGGCGCCGCTTTCGCGATTCTCGAAGGATCCCGAGGGATCCTACAAACAGTCTACGATGACGGCGAACAACCCTTGGAGGCCGTCGCCTTCGACGAAGCTACAGGCAAGATCGCTACTTGCACATCGACCAAAGTCCGGGTATATAAGCCGTTTGGGTCGCGCGAAGATGCTCTGAAGGTTACAACCCCCGAATTCGAGATAGATGGATTGCATGGATGTATGAGCTCACAGCTTGGTAGTGGGCCCAGGAGTCGACCTTCAGCATACCGTATCCGAATCCGAACCCCGACGACGCGCCGTGTGCATTGTCCTGGGGAGCCTCCGAGGAGCTTCTGGTGGCCACGAGTTACCTCTCCCTCTTCGATACCAAAACCGAGCCCAAGTGCCTCTGGCAGAAGGAGCTGCCGAGCCCCGTCAAGCATGCCATACTATCATACGACTCAGGATACATTGCCTCGACCGGTTATCACGATCACCTAGTCAAGGTCTGGCGCCGACTTAACTACGGCGCCGACGAAGTCCGCTTCGATCTCACATATCTACGACACCCCAACATTATAACCTCTGTGAGGTGGCGCAGGCCGTTCCACGTGGAGCAGGCCACTGACAATGTCCTCTATACTATCTGCCTCGACAAATGCATTCGCATATGGACGCCGACCGACACATCAGACGGGAAACATTGGCAGCTCTGGGGTCAGGTTGACGTTTGCGCGCCGTCGCGAGAAGACCCGGATCCTCTCGATATGCGCTTCGCCTTGATTCTCGACGGACGAGACTTCACGGCATCCGTCGAGCAAGCAGTCCAGGCCCGTATGTCTGACGATTCAAACACTGACGACCCTGTCGCGCTCGATCACTTGGTCGCTATCGCAACCAAGAACCCCGAGATTTGCATGGCTTTTGACGGCAAAGGAATCATGTCCGCATGGGCACTTGAAAACGTTAGCAGCAGCACAGCAAACGCCCCGACGCTGTTCAAAGTCGCGCAGGTCAAGGATACACATTTTGAGCTGCTGGGCAACTTTCTGGCGTCCAAAGACACGCCCCATACTGAGATACAGACGTACTGCGACAAGAAGAGCGGCAAGGTCCACTTCCTGTTGCACGCCTTTGACGGTAGGATAGGGGTCTTTACTGGAAGCGTTGCGGACCTGTTCGATCCCACGACCAACGACCGGCGTCTCTTACTGCATACGATCTGGTCTGGGCACTCTACCTCCATCACCAAGATCTCCCGTAACTTTAGCGGACGAGCTGTGGTTTCGCGGACACGAGACGGCGAGAGCATAGTGTGGAAGCATCTCCCGAATCGACGAGAGAATCCGGGTCTGAGCTTGACTCGAGCGAGCGTTATTCCGGAAAAGGGCCATATCCATCGGATATGTGTCTTGAGAAAGGGTCGTTTTGTGGTCTTTCTCCGACACGAGACCGTTTTGCTCTGGGATTGCAGGTCTAGTCAAGCCATCTTACTTGCTCAGTGCCCCTACGAAGTGTCTGGCAAGCCGCTTTGCCTCATTATTCTGCCTCGTTCGGACGTCAAGAAGTATACGGTTGCCCATATTGGAACAGTAACATCGGCAGGACAAGGTGTTGTGTGGGAAGTTACTTTGCCTCGGTATTTCGACGACCCAAAGGCGAAAGCTGGCGCCAGTATCCATGAGTTCTGCCGGTTTAAGCTGGAGGACGTGGAAAATCTGGCATACGTTCTCCCGGTCGACCCTGCAGGCTCGTCGCCAATTATGTCGGGTTTCCTCGATATTTTTGCTCACGACGTAGCCATCTCATACACCCACACAGGCCGAGTTGACTTCTGGACAGCACGTGTTGACACCGAGCATGGCAGTGTCGGATGGCTGTCTACCTGCACCACGCAGACTGGGGTGTCCGAACCAGCTTTGGTGAGCGGAAGTTCCTTGAAAAAGGCAGCTCTGGTAAACTCGGCGAGATCGCAACTTACAATCTGGGATATCGGTGGTTCTCGCCTCGAGTACGAAAACGACTTTGAAGAGCACCAGGTGATCCAGGACCTAGACTGGACATCAACACCTGATGCTCAATCCATCTTGGCTGTTGGCTTTCCGTATCGAGTTATTCTAATGTCCCAGATGCGATTCGATTATCTCAACAAGGGCCCAGCTTGGGCACAAATTCGCGAAATCAGCATTCGCGAACTCACACCCCATCCGATCGGTGACTCAACTTGGCTGGGCGACGGACACCTGGTCATTGGCGCCGGAAACCAGATGTTTGTGCAGGATAGGCATGTTGGCGTCTCCGAATCTCTCAAGACAGACCTCCGTCTGCCGCCACGCAAGGACGGTAATCTGGATTTGTTCCAGGTCGTTCAGCGGTTCAACGGTCCTCTACCAGTGTTCCATCCCCAGTTTCTCAGTCAATGCATTCTATCCGGGAAGACGACGCTTGTGCGGCGAATCTTGGTGGCGATGCACAAGACCTTGAAGTATTACATTGACGGCGAGGCCCTTGATGACTACTTGGGAATGGACTTGAGTGAATTTTATCTTCCTGAAGTAAGTGAGACTGCAACAGGAGCGTGACAAGACAGGAAAATGCTGACACTGGCTACTAGCAAACTCACACACTGGCTGTTGAGAAATCAGCATACCTGAATGGAGATCACGGAGACGGCGATGATGATGATATCTTCACTGAGCAAACCGCAGTTTCAATCAATGAGAAGCTGGTCAAAATTAATGTCGACCAACTCTCTGGCCATGAACAAATTCAACTCGCCGGCATTATCGAATGCGTTGCTCTTGTTGAACGGCATCGTCGCTCGTTGGACGAGAATGGCGCTCGGTTTATGCTTTTCTTTCGTCAACATGCACTTCGCAAAGGACGGACCAACGAGATGCATCTCTCTTGGCGTGAGATCAACTGGGCTTTTCACTCAAATAGTCAGGACATTCTGGTTGACTTTGTGTCGCGGCAAAATCATGGCAGTATGCTCTGGGAACACGCTCGCGAGAGTGGCCTTTTCATGTGGCTATCTGATCCGACTGCACTGGTACTTATTCCTATATTGATCTTCAACGCCCACTAGTGACTAACACATGACAGAGAGCTCAGTTCGAAATGATCGCTCGAAATGAATACACCAAGAGCGAAGTCAAGAACCCCGTTGACTGTAGTTTATACTACCTCGCACTCCGCAAGAAGACGGTGCTTCAGGGCTTGTGGCGGATGGCAAGCTGGAACAAGGAACAATCGGCGACGCAGCGTTTGTTGTCGAATAATTTTGAGGACCCTAAATGGAGGTCAGCAGCTCTCAAGAACGCGTACGCGTTGCTTAGTAGACGACGCTTTGGTGAGCCACTCGCACATGTGTATTGATGCAAGAGCTGACCCAGAACAGAATACGCCGCGGCGTTCTTCCTCTTGGCTGATCATCTCCACGACGCGGTTCAGGTCTGTCTTAACCAACTCAAGGACATGCAGCTAGCTATTGCGTTGGCGCGAGTTTATGAAGGCGACGACGGGCCGGTCATGCGAAACCTGCTTCAGGAAGTAGTACTTTCGCTGGCGGCTCAGGAAGGCAACCGATGGCTGGCGGCCTGGGCATTCTGGATGCTTGGCCGCAAAGACATGGCTGTGCGAGCACTCATTGTACGTCACCTTTGCATGGATGGTGAAACATTTGCAAGCTCGAGAACTGACACAAGTGGCAGACCCCTGTCTATACCCTTCTGGAAACGCCTTGTTCGCCTGACATCAAATCACGGCTGTTCCTCACTGATGACCCTGCCCTGGTGGTACTTTACTCGGACCTGCGTCACAAAACATTGCAGACATTGAGGGGAGCTTCCAAGGTTACCCCTAAAGTTGAGTGGGAGTTTGTGTTGCACAGCGCCAAGCTGTATGACCGGATGGGTTGCGATCTGCTCGGATTGGACCTAGGTATGCGCTGGCACCGGACACTGCCGAGATGAAGTATGCTGACGGTAAAACAGTACGAAACTGGGAGTTCCAGCTGTCACCTGGTGCCACTGGCCTTGGCGGAGAGGTCAACCCGCTCAAGTTACTACGCCGGAGGAGCTCGCTCGTTGTTGCGGACCTGCCTTCGCCTACTCTCCGTTTCGACTCACATCGCGAGAGCAAGAAGACTGTCAAGCCACCACCGACGACGTTTGAGGAGCCAGATATGGGCTCACTCCTAGATAACTTTGGGTTCTGAGCATGTAGGGAGTGAGGTGTAGCTCGACGGAACGTGGATTTAGTGACAGGAAGGGCTTTGGCTAAATGGAGTTTCGGATGAGGAGTTGACTGCTTTGCGCAGTGTCGTGGTGTATTTTCGTAATAAGCATAGCTCTGGGACTTGTTGAAGATCAATGTCGTGGAGTTATACCCAGGCCGGCCTTAGTCCCGAAACGACGGGATGTGGGGTATACAAGGTTCGCTTCGTAATCAAACAAACAAACCTACGTCCTACATCAACATCGCAACTTGACTTGATTCTCGCAAACGTGACGAAATGGCGACGCGGGTGGTTCCTGGGCGCAGCTTCACGCTGCGAAGCGTCTTGGCTGGTCTCGCCGTCGGCACCGTCATCTGCTTCTCCAACATGTACTTTGGCTTGCAGACGGGATGGGTTTCTATCATGTCGATGCCTGCGAGTCTCATGGGCTTTGGCATCTTCAAGCTGCTTGCGCCGCACCTGCGATTTCCCTTTTCGCCGGTTGAGAATGTCCTGCTGCAGAGTGTTGCGTGTGGCATGGCCATCATGCCCCTTGGATGCGGCTTTGTTGGTGTTGTAGGTCACGCAAGCTGATATGATATGCATGTCACCAGAAGGCGTTTCGTTTCTAACAAGGTTGGCAGTTACCGGCCATGAACTACCTCTTGGCTCATGATGAGCAGGGCCCGATCAACTTGAGCATTTGGCAGCTTATAATCTGGTCTCTGGGACTCTGTTACTTTGGTGTTGTCTTTGCTGTTCCTCTGTTAGCAACCCTCTGCCTTCGCTGACATTCTTTCTGGCTTTAGTTTGCTGACCACATGCAGACGCGTCCAAGTAATTATCAGAGAACGACTCAAGTTTCCGAGCGGCTTCAGTACTGCCGTATTAATCTCGGTCCTTCATGGCCAAGGCCGCCAATCCACCAAAGACGAGCTCGATGCTGCTGCGAAAGGCGGCTTCGCAAGCCTTGTACCTCGCCATGAACCACTTCAGCCAGCTGACGTTGGCCCAGCCGTGACAGACCAGGAGCATCAGCAGCATCTTGAGGAGCCGTTAAATAAAGGAGATTGGGAAGCCAATATGCGACTCCTGTTGATCTGTTTTGGCGGCTCTGGCCTCTTCACCCTTGCAACTTACTTCTTTCCCATCCTGCGCAATCTGCCCGTCTTTGGATCTGTCGCGGCTCAAACTTGGCTGTGGACGCTTAACCCTAGCCTTGCCTACGTTGGCCAGGGCATCATCATGGGCACCGAGACAACCATGCACATGTTGCTCGGCGCTGTCGTGGGCTGGGGAATCCTTAGCCCCATAGCCAAGTCACAGGGATGGGCTCCTGGAGATGTTGATGACTGGGAGCATGGTAGCAAGGGCTGGATCATTTGGATCTCGCTGGCTATAATGCTGGTGGATGCCGTCGTCAGTCTCGCTTACGTTAGTCTACGCGCACTCTTGTCCAACGACAAGGCTGCGAGTATCATCACCTCCTTACGACATCGAGTTCAGGAACATGGCGTCTCTGGCCTGTGGAAACCCCAATCCCATGGCTATTCCCTGCTTCGCAACGAGGATGCCGAGCCTAGTTCGCGACATGATGAAGTTGTTGGCGAACAAGATCAGCTCGACCACGAACAGGAGGATGCCCCTCCGCACCAGCGCATGGGCGGCCGTTTCGTATCGTTTGGGCTTCTCGCGTCGATTGCTCTCTGTGTTTTGACGATTCACCTAGTCTTTGGTGACCTTGTACCACTCTATGCTACCGTCATTGCGGTCCTCATGGCGTTGGTTCTCAGCATCATGGGCGTGAGGGCTTTGGGCGAGACAGATCTGAACCCTGTATCCGGTATCAGCAAGCTCGCACAGCTGTTCTTTGCCCTTATTATTCCCCAGTCTCACAAGTCCAGCGTGCTCATTAACTTGATTGCTGGTGCTGTTGTACGTACTCGACCCCCTTTCCTGGTCTTGAAAACCCTCGCTGACTCTAAGTCTTGTTCCAGTCTGAAGCTGTAAGTCCACCGGCTATTCAGCCACGCCTGGGCGACTGAGTATCACTGACAAGATGCGCTAGGGTGCCTTGCAAGCCGGCGATCTCATGCAGGATCTCAAAACCGGGCACTTATTGGGAGCTGCTCCCAAGGCGCAGTTCTGGGGTCAAGTCATTGGAGCTACCGCCGGTGCTGTGCTGAGCGCATTTATTTATCGCATTTATACCACGTAAGCTCTTTTCACCGTTGGTCTAGTTTAGTGTCGGCAAGAAATATTGACATTGTCGACTTGCAGAGTCTACGAAATCCCTGGCGACCTCTTCCAGGTACCAACGGCCTATGTCTGGATCTTCACAGCGAGGCTCGTCACAGGTTCCGGCTTGCCCTACAAAGTCAAAGAATGGGCCACCGGAGCAGCAGTTCTCTTCGCAGGCACAACCATCACCAGAACTCTCGCCGTTGGGAAGAGATGGCGACCTCTCATCCCAGGCGGCATCGCTGTTGCCGTCGGTGAGTCAACATAACAGTGTGCGACATGGGGAAGAAAGAATGTGGCTGACAGAAAACAAGGCATGTATAACGTTCCATCGTTCACGCTGGCTCGAGCCGTGGGTGGCTTGATCGCATGGTATTGGGCTCACGTCGCTCAACGAGCGCAGACACCCCTCATCATCCTCGCATCTGTACGTAACCATTCCAACCTGCCACAAGGCCATTTCTAATCTTGACCCAGGGCTTCATTCTCGGCGAGGGTTTCCTGAGCATCGTGAACCTTTTCCTGCAGGCTCTCCGAGTGCCTCATCTCTGATCATGCCATCGACCACGGTGACCGCGCCGTAGGTTTCTCGCCCCGAGAAGCACGCCATGTACGTTGGCAAGCCAACAAGTATATGTCTATTTCAGCTGCCATGACTGCTCCCTTGACCCACCTTCCGAGTCCGTCCAAGAGGTTTTCAGGACCAACGCTCTCGGATTGTCTTCGGCCGCCGTGAAGGTAATCTCACCAGACAAGCTGCTCGGCGACTTTGCAAAGGGCTTATCCTCTGGGGAAGCGACCAGAAGACCTTGCTTCCAGTGGGTGACGGTACCGGACGGGCCAGTTGTGAATGCCACACCACCCTGGCTCTTCTTGTCCCAGGTCTCTGGCGTGGTCTCGGGAGGAGGAACTGGGTCGTTCCGGGATGTAGTGAAGAAGTTGTCGAACCAGATAAGGAAGCCATCCACACCTTGGACCTCGCGGGTCAGATTCGAGGACCATTTGGCGGTGAACTGGAGATCTTCCGTCTTGACGGTGTGGAGGTCAAGCACCCTGAAAGGATACGGCTCGCCGCAAAGAGTGCTCTGCGGCATGGCCTCGATCCTAGCCTCCTCGAAGATGCCCTCTTGCATGGCCTTCATGTCAAAGCCATAGACGTCCCTCCAGAAAGAGATGTGGTCAGAGACATATTCTGGGTCCGCAATAGGGGCAATCCAGATGGTTGCGGAGCTGGGCGCGAGGATGCCGTCTGGTTTGAGATACTTGTCTCGGGCATACAAGACGCTTGGAAGCATGGCCTCGTATAGGAGACAATAGCCCATCCACTCGCTGACGATGATGTCGACCTGGTCTACAGGCAACTTGACTTCCTCCATAGCGCCCTTGACGCACGTAATGACATCAGATAAGCCATTGTTGAAGATGTTCTCCATAGCCTTTGTGATGATGTCTGATTTGTCGACAGCAATGACCTGCTTGGCACCAGCCTTTGCGCAGAACATGCTCAGAATTCCTGATGGAATGTGATTAATGTCGGACTCTTCGGGAGCTAGCACCACCCTGTTGCTTACCAGTGCCACATCCAATGTCCAGCACGACCTTGTCCTTGAAGATGTGCTTGTTCCCGTAGATGAAGTCACGGTAGGCGTCAGTCCGCACTGCATCCTTCAGCATGGTCTCGTGGATCTCTGGCCAAGTTTTATTATTAGCATGATGGGAGACGGCTCAACGCAGGGTAACGCGCACCGTTGAAAGCATACGACTCAAAGTAGTAGGCGGAATTGTCTTGCTTCTGAGCCGGCGCCGGCTCGGTATCATCGCCCCATCGACGGTCTAGAGTCTGCTCAACAGTCACGCGGTAGCTGGCGAACTGGCCCCTGACTTTCTCAAGCTCCTCCTCAAGCTCCCTGTTGCGCGCCACTAGGTCGCCATCCTTGGAGGCCTCGGCACTATCACTTGTGATAGTCTCCAGGACCTCGTCGAGCGAGAAGATGAGAGCATCGTTCTCCAGCACTGGTCGGAGGTACTTATCGTCCTTGAGGTCCTTCTCAGAGATGTCCTTTGGGAGAGACGATCCGTTCTTGACATGGTCACGGACGAAATTGACGAGCTTGACGGCGCCGTGGAAGTCGAGCTGCAGCTTTTGCACATGGGCGACAAAGTCGAACCCATGGTTTTGCTTGCTGTCGTCGAGCATGGCGGCGACAGTGGGGAATGTCTGGGGTCCAAAGAAGGATGTGATGGAGATGGACTCCTCATCGTTTTCAACGTCGAGCCATTCGCCCTCGTCAGAACCAGAGTCGTTGATTGACATTTTCACTGCAGCCGGAGAGAACAAAGCGCAGCCAAGATATCGAGGCGAAAAACAAGTTTTGAGAAAGACAGCCTGAGTGCCAGATAGAATGGACCCGAGTTGCCAATGAAAGGTTGATTGTGTTTTGTGCGATCACAGTATTTGGACGAGGCTAAGCCCTGTTGGGATCTTTTTCTGGGTCAAGTTCTTGGCCAGATGCAATCTGGCGAGGCACCTGCGTTGATATTTCTTTAAGGGGTATATCGCCCATGCCGTCGTCACGATTCAGGCTTGTTCACTTCGTTTTTGTGTCTGTATCCTCCTCGTTCTCATCCTCGTCTTCGCCCTCTTCGTCTTCGTCATCGTCATCGTCATCGTCTTCATTTTCATCTTCGTCATCGTCCTCTTCACCATCTGTTACGGGTTCGCCGAGCTTGACTAGACGAGACTGCGATTTGTCAGTATTTGGCGTGACCGTTCAAACAAACACCGTTGACCATGGGCTGCGTACCTTGTATCTGGCTACTTTCTCCTCAACATCGTCAAAGACCATGAGAAGATCGTCAAGTTCTGACTGCGTTGTTTCTCTGGCTTTCTTTGACTCGGACAATTCCGACTCGGCCTAGGAAGGGAATGAGCTAAATTGACCAGTCGCCAGCAGAGATAGAAACTCACCTTCTTGACCTTGGCTTGCAAGCCCTTCACTCCAGCATCACCCCCGCTGAGCTGCTTCTCCAAGCTCTGGCACTTTGCTTCCGCTTCCTGAGTCTTGGATTTTTGCTCCTCCAGTTCGGCTAGGGCCTTTTCTTTTCTCTCGCGAGAAAACCGCATTTCGATTTCGTACTTGTCCATTTGTTCTTTCAGAGCAGCCTTTACTCGTGCTTGAACTCGTGTTTGGAGTTGCTTAAACTCTTCCACCTTGGCCTTTTGCGCCTGCATTGTTTCCAACGTTAGCTGCCCTTGCTCAGCATGTACTTCAATCAGAACTTCCGTACCTTCATTATGTCAACCTCGAGACGGCTGATTGTTGCCTTAAGGTCTGCTACCTCAGCATCTGTCCGGCGCTGAATCCTCTCCGCATCCGACTCGGCCACTTTGCGAGCCTGCGCAAGCTGATTTTGATGGTCATTCTCCAGGGCCGTTTGCTGTGCCTGCAGCTGAGCGAGTTGCTTCTGGTAGTCGCTTTCTCGGGCTGCTTGTTGGGACTGTAATTGAGCAAGTTGTTTTCGGTGATCGTTCTCCTTGGACGCTAATTGACCTTGAAGCTTGCTGTGACCCTGTCAGTCAAGTTTGGATATACGTGAGAGTGAGATGCTGACCGTAGTTCTTCGCCATGATGCTTTTGTAGACCTTCGTTAACAGTCTTCACTCGCTGCATTTCGGCAGCGGCTGTTTCCTTCGTACGACGGTGATCCGCCTGTTCCTGGCCAAGTTTCCCCTCAAGAGTTGCCAGTGCTGCCTGGGCTTCATTTAGAAGATGTTCCTTCTCCCCAACCTGACCCCTGAGGGAATCCACAAGCTCCCTGGAAATGCCCTTTTGGACGCCATCGGTCACCACTGAAATCTCCATTCCAGGTTCTCTGTCAATGGCACGTGCTATGCGGCTGTAGTTGTCTTTGAAGAACTCAACAAACACACGGTCAAAGAAGACGTCGGGAAGTCGCCCAGGGGATGAAGCATCATATTTTTGGGGCGTGACCTCGAAATCCCGTAGAAACGGGTGGCTGCGAAGTTTTGATAGACGATCCAGGTACTGATCACGGTCGATCCGAGACGTTAAGATGGAGTGCAGGGTTGCCCGTGGAATAGGCGAGTCCCTAGTTGAGAACTCGTAAGCGACACCTAGTAGCATGGCGCACAGTCCCTGAACCAGTTCGCCGCCGCTTACAGCCGGAGGTTGAGATACAGTCTGGATCAAGCTTTGTACGTTGCTCCCCTCGGCGAGAAAATCGTCGACTGCATCGAGGTCTTCGAACAGCCAGCCAAGTAGCAACATGAGATACCCAACTAGGACACGCGCATCGTCCCCACGCCGGAGGCCTGACGTGACATGAGCCGTGATAGTTTGAATGCCTGTCACAACTTCTTCGCCATCAGAAGAATCACCTTCTGTGAGACTCGTGGCTTTCGCCCTGGCCGCAGGATTTTCGTAAAGCAAGTGGAACGTAACAACAGCAGCGAACCACTGTCGATATGGGTCGGACGCCTCAGCCGAAGGTTGTAGCAGGACGGTTAGGACATTGGTAGACTCGTCAGCTCCGGACTGATGTCCCTCAACAGCTCTTCCTAGGAAATGAAGCCTGACCTCCGTATGGTTTGCGAAGTACGCCTGCAGACACTCACATGCTGCAAAACGCACATCGAACTCTTGGGGGTCTTGCAGACACAAAGTCAAATCCAACAATCCGTCAATGACGTAGACTTGAACGCGCGCTTTGGCTTGTCTCGCAGCCGCGTCGGCTCCGTCTAGAGGAGATGGAACCATCAGCTGGGCGAAACTCTCCTGCAGAGGTGCATTCTGCCGTATCATGTCACCGCATGTGATCAAAGCCTAAGCAACTCGTCAGCACCAAGTTCTCCCTTTTCGATTGAAGACTCGCACCTCAGACTTGATTTGTGTCTGTGCTCCATGGCTGAAGGCCAGCTGAAGAACGTGGTAAGCAAGGCCATGCTTCCATATCGCTGTCTGATTCAAAAATGTCCCTGCCGACCCCCGAACAATAAACAGTCGGATCACGGCGAGGAAGGCATAGACATTGCGGTTCTGCTGCGCCTGCGCCCATGTAGCGATTTCAGGGCTGTCGTTCTGGGGTTGCAAGACCCGGCCGAGCAAATCTGTAAGACGGTTGATGCAACCTGATTCTCGGAATAGGGCCTGGTTTGATGTATTCGAGCGGAGAAGGTTGGCAAGAAGAATCAGGCAATCCTCGACGGTCCTTCCACCTTCAGCTAGCGAGCCATCTCCTTCGATGATGGCGAATAGTCTCTCAAAGGCATTTTCGAAAGCTACTAGTTTTTGTATCTCGATCGACGTCGGTGTAAGGTAGGTCAAGAGGGTAATGGCTTCGTTGCGTACAACTTCGCGCTGGTCGTCGAGGGCAGAAACGAGTCGAGATATACCTAAGGGGGCGGTGAAGATGCATTCTTCGGTACGATCGGTGCGTGCGGATAGGATGGCAGCGAGCAACTGAAGCGAGTAGACGCGGGAGTAAAAGTCGTTTGTATCAAGAAAGTCGAGGAGCAAGGTGATGTTTTCCTGGCGTTGTGTAAATTCGTCGGCCAACCACAGCGCAATCTCCTCCGAAGCTTCAGGACTATCTTCATTGGGGTTGAAGAGCATCAGCAACGTCTCGAGCACCACTTTAACTGTGTCCACGTCTTCGCCATCTTTGCTGAGGCTTCCTATTAGACTTCGCAGAGCACCAGAAGCTACTGATGCTGGGTAATCTTTTGCGAAGCTCCGAAGGCCTAGGATGGCAGCCCTTCGATCCTCAAGTAGAGTTGCGGAACTGAGGCGGCCGCTGAGGACGGTAATGGTCTCGCTAACAGACTGTTTCGCTGGTGCACCGGAAAGGGAGAACATGGTTGCGGCGCCTCGATGCCATTGGGCTCAGGAAGGCTCGAGAGTGTTCATGGAACCGTTTCCGGCAATTGTGCAAGGACTGATCGTCTCGATGGTGAAGATCCCAGAGGAAGCTATTCTGGGTAGTCAGTTCATAACCATTCACTCAATTCTGGACAGCTTGTCAGGACAAGGGCATGGACATATGCCGACCCGATAGCTGCATAGCTGTTCAACAGTGTCAAGCCACAAGGCCCCACTCCCCACCTATGCACCACAAAAACTTGGATCCTTGTAATGCTGGCCTGCGAGCCTGGAAAGCTAGGTCCCGTTTGAGGCTGACCCCCAAAGGATCTTCGCGACTCGACAAAGCATATCGTCCTCTGCCTTTTACACATCCTTTCCTTTTGTCGCCACGAACCCGTTTCGCAGTGATTTTTATCGGTTTTCTTGATCGCGCTGCCGTTGCTTTGCGATAACCCATGCGACGAGTCCGGTAATCGGAATCGCCCTTCTTTTACCTACAGGTTTTTGCGCCTGGTTCGCCTCTGTTCTGCTCGATCTTCTTGTTCGCGCGAGTAGCCAACGACCGGCTTTTGGCCAAACAGTCCACGCAAAAAGGGCAAAATGGGTATCCCAGCGGCTTTCCGATGGCTTTCAACCAAGTATCCCAAGATCATCTCGCCCGTGATCGAGGATCAACCGATCACGATGGAAGATGGCTCCACGATACCTGTTGACTCGACTCGGCCAAACCCAAACGGCGAAGAGCTTGACAACCTTTACCTCGACATGAACGGCATTGTTCATCCCTGTTCTCATCCCGAGGATAGACCCGCTCCCAAGGACGAGGAGGAGATGATGCTTGAGGTATTCAGGTACACTGATCGCGTCATCAACATGGTGCGACCGAGAAAGATTCTCATGATCGCAGTTGGTACGTTCTTGTTCCGCCCCATTCCATTTTCGCAGCTGCGCTTGCGCCATATTTTGATACTAACTATCAGCCGCAGATGGTGTGGCGCCTCGAGCCAAAATGAACCAGCAACGATCTAGACGATTTCGTTCTGCCCAGGAAGCCCAAGAGAAGGAACAAGATAAGCAAGAGCTCATCAAACTATTGAAGCAGCAGAATGGAGGATCTCTGTCGGCCGAAAGCTTGGAGACAGTCACTAAGAAGGCGTTCGACTCGAACTCAATCACGCCTGGAACTCCGTTCATGGATATCCTCGCCCTCAGCTTGAGATACTGGTGCCAATACAAGCTCAATACGGACCCCGGCTGGGCCAAGCTTAAAGTCATCATTTCTGACGCCACTGTTCCTGGAGAAGGAGAGCACAAAATCATGAATTTTGTTCGATCTCAACGCGCATCGCCTGATCACGACCCGAACACCCGCCATGTCATCTATGGTCTTGATGCGGATCTTATTATGCTGGGCCTGGCAACTCATGAACCCCATTTCCGAGTGCTCCGTGAAGATGTCTTCTTTCAGGACCAAAAGGCTCGTCTTTGCAAGATTTGTGGCCAAAAAGGACACGATGCTCAAAATTGTCGTGGCGAGGAGAAGAAGAAGGATGGTGAACATGACGAGAAGGACAAGGGTGTCGCCTTGAAGCCCTTCATCTGGCTTCACGTTGCTGTGTTGCGAGAATACCTGCAGGTCGAGCTAGGCGTGCCGAATCTACCCTTCCGCTTTGACCTGGAACGCGCCATTGATGACTGGATCTTCATGTGCTGTTTCGTGGGTAACGACTTTTTACCTCATCTTCCGGCCTTGGAAATCCGGGAGCACGGCATTGATACTTTGACCAAGCTCTGGAAAGATAATCTGCCTGTCATGGGCGGATATGTCACAAAGGATGGGCATATCGACCTGGAAAGAGCGCAAATCATTCTAGATGGACTCGCGAAACAAGAGGATGGTATTTTCAAGCGGAGAAAGGAGCAAGAGGAGCGGCGCGAGGCCAATTTCAAGAGGCGGAAACTCCAGAATGAGGGCAACGGCAGAGGTGGGCGTCAGGGTGGAACGTCGACCCCACGAAAGAATGGTCACGAAAACCCTGCGAACGGCTTGCGTTTGCATCCCATTGGATCTTTACCGACACAGGCAGACAAAGCCTTGACGCATGACATGGTCGTGAATCGCAGCACTGCGCCGGACGCGAATGTTGCAAACAAGAGCGCCGCCAGCGTTCTAAAAGCCCAGCTGCAGTCGCAGAAGTCATTGTCCAATCCGAAGCCGACAGACACCACCGAAGAATCTCCCTCGGCTCTTGGAAAACGCAAAGCTGCTGCTATTGAAGAGGAGGGCGGAGATTCAACCACCGAGACTCCAAATGCTGCTACACCCACAGTGCCAACCGACGAGGGCCCGGTTGACGACGTCCGACTGTGGGAGGATGGCTATGCTGACCGTTACTACGAGAAGAAGTTCCATAAAGATCCCAAGGATATCGAATTCCGGCACCAAGTGGCGCAAGCGTACGTGGAGGGACTGTCCTGGGTTTTGTTGTACTATTTCCAGGGATGCCCTTCCTGGGAATGGTACTACCCCTATCACTATGCCCCATTCGCGGCTGATTTCAAAGATCTCGCCAAGATGAACATCTCGTTCGAGAAGGGCAGGATATCGAAACCGTTCGAACAGCTGATGAGCGTCTTGCCAGCTGCGTCCCGACATGCATTGCCAGAGGTTTTCCATGATCTCATGCTCAACCCAGAGAGCGAGATCATCGATTTTTACCCCGAAGATTTTGAAATCGACCTCAATGGGAAGAAGATGGCCTGGCAAGGCGTTGCCCTTCTCCCTTTCATTGAAATGCCGCGACTCCTAGCCGCGGTGCGAGGCAAATATCCGTTGCTAAGCCCTGAGGATTCCGCTCGCAATGAAATGGGCAGAGATGTTCTAATATTCTCAGAGGCTCACGAGAGTCTATATGACGAGATTCTGACCAAATTCTACTCGAAACGCCAGGGAGACTCCAAGTTTAAGCTGAACCCCAAGACGAGTGACGGGCTGTCTGGCAAAGTCGAGAAGCAAGATGGTTATGTTCCTCACGGTGAACTGAAGTATCCGCTGGAGCGTCGGGCTTTGCCAGATCTTGACTATGACCGATCTGTGAGGTATGTTTTCTATGCTTTCCGCCTGTTCTAAAGCCGTTGAATTCATTTGGCTAACGATTACCTAGTGTCCATTACGATTTTCCACAAACGTCACACACCCACAAGTCGATGCTTTTGCGCGGAGTTCAACTGCCCAAGCCTGCCCTCACGCCTAGCGACATTGAGATCATCCGAAGCAAATCCAGTCGAGGTGGCAGAGGCGGATTCGGGCGCGGCGGGGACCGAGGCGGCTACAACGGACCTGGCATGTCGCGAGGACCTCAGTATGGGCGACCTCAGAATGGATATGGCAGATCAGACGGATTTTACCCTTCGCATCCTCACCCTTCGGCACCACCACCACCGGGGGCACCCGGATTCGGGATGGGAGTACCGCCGCCGCCACCACCTTCAGGCCATTACTACAACAATCGGCCTCATGACAACTATCGTGGTGGTTATTCAGGTTATAACCAACCTAGGGGCCCACCCCCGCCACCACAAGGGCCTCCTGGATACCAAGGATATGGTGGGCAGTCTTCTGATAGAGGCAGAGGCTCCGGAGGTTACGGTTCCGGGGGCTATGGCTCAAGGGGCCATTATCGAGATGGGCGGTCCTACAGATAGCTGGCGAATCTAACATTCGCGTGTGAATGAGCGAAAGGAAAAAATAGTCGGCGGCTTTGAAGAAGATTGAGTTTGAAGCCTTTAGTCGCCGCGACGGTAACGCTCCTGGTTTGATGGGGAATATCTTGGTCACCCAGACTGCCTCCCATAAAGGAGCACTAAATCTAATAGAGAGCTCTTTGCGATGCACAAAACTTGGTTGATCTTGTAGTGCCAGAGAAACTGGCGTGGTATTGGAATGTATGCAATTGTCTGTCGTTTCTGCGAGCTTTGCCTTGTCTGCTCTCTTCGTGTCTACTGGACTAAAAGAGAGAGTCAAGACGTGGTTTATTGTATTTTTCCGGCTCAAAAGTTCAGTTCTCAATAATTCAACAAAAACATTCCCATTGTCCAATTGCATTGCATGCTCGTATTAGTATTGCTCTTTGAAGGTCAGAGCTCCCCACGCGTGCGACCGACCGACCCTGTGGGGACCGTTCGCGGGGTTTAGAACGACACCACCAGCAACCTAACTTAGCGACCCTTGTTGGCTCACAATGAACATCCGGACGTCCGACTCCCTTGATCCCTCTCTCAACGTGTGCTCCATGCTCTCGCGAACATGAATGGCGACGCAAGCCTGCTCGGCTGTCTAGTCGACAGGCTCGCTACCAGAGTAAGCTGAGCGCTGGCCTCAGCTAAAGAGCTGTCCCTCCCTTGAGCTCAGGCAGACTGACATTGGGCACCCAACAGCTCCCCCATCGAGCTGGCACCAGCGGCCAGAGCCTACAACAAGACGACATCCTCCACGTTACGAGAGCTACGTTAGTCGAGCTCGGTAACACAGCCATATCTACCGTCATCGAATCTCTCCTAGTCCTCCTCGAAGACCTCGCGCGCCCGTACAGTGCTGTCGCCGACCACCCCAGCCATGTCCTGGCTTCCGAGCTCTACATCGTCGCCGTTATCGCAGATTGCTGCTCTGCGCATTGGGCTTCCCTCACCCACGATGACGATTCGAGTCCGAGTCCAACCCCCCCTCGACTGGACGAAGTCCTCGTGAGCCGTCTGCTGGACGCGTTCAAGCATCTCCTTGAACCTATCCCCGAGAACTACATCCTCCCCGCCCGAACCCTTCTCGACCGAGTCTCAACGCGCAATGTTGCCATTCCTCGTCCCGAAAGCTCTTCAATCGCTTCCGACGTCGATAGCGTCGCGCCGGTTGACGAGAGAGTTGGAGCTCATCTGGCAGAGATGGATGCGCATGTCAAGACAGTAACTGAATACGTTACAGCGTCCAGCTGGACTGCTGCGTTTGACTATTTCAGGAACGTTGTCTATACTGTTCGCACTACTGTTGTTGCTCAGCCAGGCACTTCTACTGTGGGGTCTTTCCAGGATGCTGAGAGGGCTGCTCTTGTCGTTCTGCGACTGCTCTCTTTCTTCTGGGTTGATGGCCCCAAGCTTGGCCAGGTGATACAGGAGATTTGTTCCAGCTTTCTCCATTTCAGAAAGCCCTACCAAAACACCGTCGCTGTAGTCACCCCGTTGTTGATTATGAGATGGCTGGATCGATTCCCGCGTGACTTCGTGCAGCTTCATCAGCTTCACAAGCGGCTCGATGGCGGAGCCGACACCTTGTTCGATATGGCGCAAGCCGCGACGGATAACGGCCGGCGCAAAGCTCTCTTTTACCCCCTTCAAACGACATTGCTGTTCCTCTTGCCGGATGTATTCGAGGTTGCGAGCAACATGCGAGAGGCAAAGAGCAGCAGCATGGTAAAGAAGGTGTCCTTCCTTGATGGACTTAGGAAGGCCCTGAAGAATCGCAATGAGCAAGCGGGTTATTGTCTCGTATCTCTGCTCCGTGCTGCTCGGCACTTTGATGTTGAGAGTGACTCGGCTCTTGTGAGCTACGCTCTGGATGTACAAGACGAAGTTCGAGATGCTGTATTTCGCCGCGTCTCTTCACCTGCTGATCTCGCGGGTTTTGAGCAAGACATGATGACTGCGGCTTTTGTGAGCTTGACTCACCTTAATCTCGATGCCAGTGTCAGTGGCTTTGTTGAAACCTGTATCGCGCCCACTGCGCCCAACAGCTTCAAGCTGGCAGCCGTCCAAGGCTGTTCATATTTTGCGCAACAACCATACGCTCTTAGGTACCACGAGTTGTTTGACACAGCAGTTCCGTTCATGAGGACCCAGTTAGAGGTGAGATTTGGTGGCCGGAGTAGATCTTTGTGATTGCGACTAATACTTCCAGGTTGAAAACGCCAAGACAGCTGGCCCATCGAGCCAAAGGAGCAGCGAGGGAACAGAGATGGTATGCAGCATCCTTCAATTCTTGGACGCGTCTCCAGCTCGCTTGCTGGATGACCTGTCTGCGGACGGTTCAAACAGTGGCTTCTTCAAGTCTTTTCTGCTTTGCGTCTTATCCGAAGACTCATCTGTGCGAAGGCTTGCAACTGGTGTCGCAGATAGACTATTCATGGGCCATCTCGAGGCGTATCGCAAGTTCGAGAATGGACACCATTTTGGAACAGAAGAGCTTCGAGCTGAGGTCTGGAGCCGAAGGTGAGCCGCGCGATCCATTCAAACTGCACTGTCGCTAACGAATCATGAAGCTCCAAAGTCTTGCTCAGCTTGTGCGAGGCTATCGCTTCTAAAAATGACGACGAAAGCTTGCTTGAACTTCAAGATTATCTAGAGGCACGCCTCTTATTACTCAAGAATATCCCAGTATGTTGTCGTGATGGGAATGGTTACTACCGTAACTTGTTTGCTGACATGTAGCAGGAATTGACCAAGGTGCCAGAAGATGCGTCAGATGTAGTGAGCGCCTCGTCGAAGCTTGAGACTACACTCCTCATTTCGCTCTGTTCTGCTAGTATCACAACCTGCCAACTCGTTACTTCCTGTACAGGTTTGTTTCTTCAGGAATGCTCAATTGTCGATGAGCATGCAGAATCTGCCAAGGCCTCTGCCTCCGTCCTTCGGAACAGTGAGGTATTTCGCGAGATTTCTTCGCGTGCCTTTCGATTCACTGGGCTTGTGGCGTTCCAAAAGAGAGTACGGGGGTTGTTGCGCCGCATGGAATACCCAACCACCGGCATCCTAAATGCTTGGGAAACTGCCTTTGATCGGTGGATTCACCTCGCAAAGGATGTGTCAACATCAACCATCGAGGCTGTGGACGAGAAGGCTCTATCCGAATGGCGTAACTACTCGGGCTTTCTGGCATCACTAGGTGGTATTTGTATCGCTGACCAAGCCATTATCCTGGAGGAACCTACTCTCGGAGGTCTGAGGTGGATCGATCTCGTGTCTTCGGAGCATTACGAAGAGCCGCTTCTCACAAGATACCTGAGATTGAGCATCCAACTCCTGGCTTGCGCAAACGTGAGAGTGCGCGAGGCAATGCGCGACGTACTCTCAAGCGAGGTATCGTCTGCTCTCTACTACCCCTTGTTCAGAGCTCTAGAGTCTGAGTTGGAAGTCCTATTCACCGGCGCCCTTGCCCCTGTCGACAAAGGCCAGGACAGCGAAGTGGTTTTCGCTGAACAAGCTGCGTCATTACTGCGAGCTTTGGTGGAACGGCTTGAGAGCCCATCTGACCTGGGAGCAGCTTCTTCAGTACACCTTGGGGCTCTCACGTTGAACTTTGCAAAGTTCTTGGATGGCGTTACTGACACACCCAACACCCTCAGGGTCAAGATTCGTGTCTGCCACTTGTGTGAGGTCGTGACCCAGAGGAAAGAGCATCTGAATCTGCGAGACGACGTTCGGATCCGCAACCAATTGCTCGAATACATCTTTGGCTGGATAGCGCGCCCTCGCTCACCACAGCATGGACTCGGCTCCAGGCAAGACGACATGGGCCGGGTCCAAAAAGATCTGGACAAGGCATGTCTCAAGTCGCTGGCCGACTTAACATTCCGATTGCCACTGCAACCTTCTGACAGCCACACCGATGCTGGGATGAGCGAGATGAAGTCCCAGATGTTCCATACTTACTTCAACCGATTCCTTTCTTTGTTGAACCACGAGCCCTCTGAGCTGACCAGATCTGATACGTGCCTGAGCATAACGGTTCGCGAAGAATCTGCATCTAACTCTGACTTGGCCATCACGATCCTGTCGAACCTGCTCAGTGCCAATATCGACGTCGGGCTCAAGCATTCTCTCAACATTGGCTACCACGACAATGTCGAGATTCGCACAGCATTTGTGAAAGTGCTCTACAACATCCTCATTCAGGGCACTGAGTTCAGCAACTTAACGGACTCTGCCGTCAGTGAGAAATACGAAGAGCTACTTGAGGCATGTACAATCTTTCCGACCCCAACTCATTCCTTCTTGTTGCTAACTGGAATAGCTGTTGACGAGTGATCTGTCACTTGCTATATCTATGGCGATGGCTTGCCCGAGCACCGATGTCGATGAGCTCACAATATGTCTTCTTACCGTTTTCGAGCAACGAGGACTAATCTTCGAGCTTCTCGAGGCACTTATCAAACAAGAAATCGAGGATACTGGTATGATAAGAGTTTCCCGTCTTCTGCTGAAATACAAAGCTGGGTTCCTGACTGATGATATAGAAAATGAGGCGGAAATTCTGCGACGAGGCTGTGTGGCAACCAAGATGCTTTCTGTCTATGCTAAATGGAAGGGGGCACCTTACATTCGAGCAACTCTCCAGAAGGTCCTGGAACGTCTCATGCTGACTTCCAAGGACCTCGACCTGGAACTGGATCCCGCCCGAGTCAGCACGACCGAGGAACTACAAAAGAATGCTCTACAGCTGCGAATCGTGGCCAAGGTGTTCATTGACGATATATGTGCTTCTTCATCAAGCATACCACCAGCATTTCGAAGGATTTGCTACATTGTAAGCCATGTCCCAGACTTCACAATAACCAAAGCCTAATTGTTCATAGATTTCCAACGCGGTCGTGCCAAGGTTTCCAGATGCCAAGTATACGGCTGTGGGTGCATTCATCTTCCTTCGTTTCTTTTGCCCAGCCATTGTCGCCCCAGAAGTTGAGGGCCTTGTGTCGACTACGCCATCCAAGGAGATGCGGCGCGGGCTCCTCCTAATCGCAAAGGTTATCCAGAATCTTGCCAACAATGTCCTCTTTGGAGCAAAAGAGCCATACATGTTCCCTCTCAATGACTTTCTGACTCAGAACATTTACCATGTCACAACCTTCCTTCGCGAGATCTCGGTACCTCCCCACGAACCAGAAGGGCAGGGCACAACTGAATCGTTTGATTTCGGGTCTTGCGTGGCACTTCACCGGTTTCTCTACGATCATTGGGACCATGTGCGGCAAACGCTCATTTCGCGAGAGAGAAAGGAATTCGTAAGAGCATCAGGGGATGTTGCTCGGGGTCGCTCCCCGGTTCTGGAGCCGCTGAGAAACTTGATCGCAAATCTTGGGCCGCCACCACTGGCTGTTTCGTGGAACAGACCCCAGGTTTCTTCGAACAGTCCGCCGATGTACTCACGATTTCAGAATTTCATGCTTCGAAATGCCTTTCGGAGTACTGAATCATTCCTCACTGCACGAGCGGTGTATGATGGTGGCGAAAGCAAGGTAAGTCTTTCATCGTAGTGGGCGCTGCCATGAGCTGACTGAGTGTAGGATGGCTTGTCAATCATCTGCGTTATTCTTCGTCACATCGAGTCGGAGAGCATCGACTTCGATACTTTGCTTTACTGTTACCTCAAGGTGAGCCAATGTGCTACTGCTAGTTTGAAGCGTCGATCTTCTTTGTCTTACGTCCTTGACTTATCTCAACTCTGCCGTTCCATCAATACATCGCTACATTGGAAGAAACTGACCCTGGTTAGATTGCCAGCAGGTTATGGCATCGACCATTCGGACTTCTCATCGACGCAACTTGTTACCATGGCCGAAACGAGCCTCAAGATGACCTGTTCAAGAAGTTGGAGCTTCTCACCCCTTCAGAGCTTTCGCAAAACTTGACTCGAGTCTACGTGTACAACATGAACAGCGCATTCAAGTATGTGGGACTGTGTTCGCTTTTGTTCCAATGTATTGGGAAATACTAACAAGGACGCTAGGCGGTGTTTCCGACGGTTGTTGAGAGTATGCACCAAGAACGAGAGTGGTGTATTCAACCCAAAAAACGTCGATTATCACTTGATAGGCAGCCTTCAGGACTTGCAAGCACACTTTCACCTCAGCCAGCTCCACCTGCCAAAGGAGACGATAAGTGTTGTGACGGACACTCGCTATGTCTTTCAACCTATCACTCGGCTATCCAAATCAAAGGGTAAAATCGAAGTCATAATCAAGGTCGGTAGTCAATTTGTGCAAGTCACCACAACGAAAAAGCAAGAAATCTTTGCAGGATTTCGCTTAGGTACCACCGTCAACGACATTTTCCGTCTCGGTGAAGTCGACGAAGCACCGACATCAATTCAGACCGAAGACGACTCAGCATTTGGATTGAGGGCGGACAATGGAAAGATTGTGATGTACTTTACGAGCCCTAAAAAGTCCGATGTTCTCCAGACTATTCGGGGTGCCAAGGCAAAGCACGGAAAAGACAACAGGGCTCACAAATCAGTTGAGCGTCTCATCCGGCCACAAGACGTACCAGGAACACTGTTGAACCTCTCACTCGCCAACTTGTCCAGTCACGATCATATCTTGAGGCTATCATCTTACAATTTGCTTGGAGCGCTCTGCAGGGCCTTCAAGTTCAGCTCTGCTTCCAGGATAGTCTGCACCAAAGGTTAGTCACAGCCCTTTTGTTGTTTTGGAAGCAAGTACTGAACCAGTTTATACAGATGTTTCTGTCCCTCTGGACCCAACTCGTTTTGTGGTGGATATCAGCAAGGAGCTGGCATTAACAGAACCACAGCTAACATCTGATTTTTTGACTGAATTCTTCGTCGGATGGGAGAGTTTCCCCGACGAGCAAAAGCCCCTCAGCCTTGCTTATATGGCTCCATGGCTCCCTGGCCTACGGACAAACATTTTGGCCAACGAGGCAGATGGCGAAAAAGGAAAGGAAAAGGTCGCTACCTTATTCCGGAAACTGATTGATGTGACCGTCCAAGACCATGCTCTTATATATGCACTTGAGCTGTCTGTGTGGCCGAGAGTTGTTCAAGACGAGATCTTGCTTGAGGTATTCTTGGACGAACTCCTGAAGACGGCCATGAGCTATGGCTCGCATGAAGAGCCCGTGGAGGTCATTTCATCCATCGTGGTAGGTATTGGAACAGTCACATTGCGCGGCAAGATTCTTTCACGGCTTCGCAAGGCCCTCAACCGATCATCACTACGACCAACAAAGTACCTCCCGGATAACGCAGTCTGGGCTGAAATCTGCATTCTACTGCGGTTCTGTTTGGCTTTGTCTTTTGACAACGGGGTGCAGGCACAGCTCTTCTTACCAGAAATCTTCCACATTGTGACGATGCTAGCCAACACTGGGGCCCAGGACATCCGGCTCCTTGTCTATCGACTGTTGGTGAACTCGGTTCATGCCGCATGTACGTCGTTCAATCTGGATGACGCAAAATGCAGCAAACTTCGGGCAAGCTTGGATTTTCTATGCGACCCTCGCAGTGACCTCTTTACTGCTCCCCCGGCTTTCCCTCGCGATGGCGCCTCAGTGTCCACTTCGCAGGAAGCAGGCCCAGCACTTTCGGCCACCGAGAACCTTGCGTCTGCTCTGTTCGAGATCTGCTCCGTTGCTGCGCCTACGGTGGACTTGGCCAACACTTGGCGATCTAGGTGGATGAGCCTTGTGGCAAGCACTGCGTTTCAGAACAACCCTGCCATCCAACCGCGTGCATTTGCCGTCATGGGCTGCTTGGCTCGAGAGGAGGTGGATGATGATTTACTCTACCAAGTACTTGTGGCTCTGCGCAACAGCGTTAATCGGTTTGGTGAAGATCACAACAGCGAGATGCTGGTCTCGATCGTGACGTCGTTGTCCAAAATGATGTCCAAACTCCCGTCAGCTTCACGTTATGGCCTGCAGCTTTTTTGGTTGGCCATGTCGCTTGTCCGATTGGTCCCTGCAACTCTGTTTAACTGCACCGCTCAGTTCCTCGAGGCTGTTCTTGCGAACATCAACACCGGAGAAGACTTTCGAGGAAGCAATATGGCGACGCTCCTACTCCAAGGACGGGTCCCGCTTGATGAAGCCACATTGCCATTGGAGGACGTGTACGGCATTCACTTTAGCCAAGAAAACTTTCACTTCGCTGTTTGCGCTTGTCTGGCACGCGGTCTGACTGATACCATGACACGTCAAACCACAATGCGAGTTCTCTCATCGTTCTTGGAGATGACTTCGAATGAAGATGGCGAAGAGGACGCTGCAGAGGACTCTCCATATTTGATTCTATTGTTGGCGCGTGCCGTGGGGCACGAGGAATTCAAGGACAGCCTGTGGTCTGCTGGCATCAACGCTGATGAGTTCAGCCCCACGGTCGGTACACGTGGGCTGCATGACATCGGTACAATGCCGGACAGCAAGTTGTTACTGATCACGGCCATTGAACTTGTCGACTTTCAGTATTTGGAGGACTCTGTTCAGACACGGAGTCTCAACTGGCTCAATGAGCTTGCTAATGAACGGCCTGCCGTAATTATGCATTTGTAAGTCAACGCCCTGATACACATGGTTTGAAATACGACACTAATACCGGGGGATAGGTGTGGAGCTATTAGATCCTTACTAGATGATACTTTGCTGCACAGTCAGAACTCAACGACCCTTGGAGCTGCGCACACTTTGCTCCGGACACTATCATCTAAACCGCAGTTCTCACGGGCTGCAGGTTCGATGACAGCTCTCACGGAGAGGCTTGACAAGATGGGCTTTGGTGGCCTGTGGCGGTCATGTTCTCTTGGATCAATGGAAGAGATTAATCGCGACTATCTTGAATTGACCGAAAAGCTGATAGAGGTATGTGGGCATGATGGATGATCCAGACGGTTTTGCTAACCACACCTCCAGTTGATTATCATCTGAGGCGCTTGACATTTTCTTTTTCACTCTCCGGCTTTGTTTTGCTGTAGCTGCATATCTTGGGATGTTCCACACTGGGAAAAGCAGTTCTCACCACTGGCGTTTAGAGTAAGAAGAGAGAGGCTCTGCTATATGTTGAAGAGCTTGACTGGCTGTGGCCGCATTGATTTCCTAGGATATTAGAGGAAAAGTCCAACCCCAAAATAGCTGCTACAGCATAATGCACTATCCAGCCTAAACCGGCGTATTAGCTACGCTCCAGGGGGAGGAATGACTTGCTTGATAGCTGATCTACATAACGGCCTGATGTGACATGCGGTGTCAGGTAACCCCTTACCTGATACTACTGACCTTGACTTTTGACAACTTTCATTGACGGAGAGAAAATAACGGAGTCTTGGGATATCTTGGATGCTCATCTTGGCCGCACCACGGCTCTACGCACCCAGAAGCCGATCATCTTGGCTGGCTGACCAATCGCGCCATCCCCCACGCATAAAACACTTCTAAATTTAAGCAGAACAAGACATCCGCGTAGGTGCCAAGTAGCGCCAAGCGCCAAGCGCGACGCTCAGCACTTTTCAACCTCTAGCCAAGAAACCCGCCCCTGATGCCATTTGTGACAAAAGGCCGCGCCCTGATTAGTCGAGCTTAGCCCCTTTTATAGAGCGCTTTTTCTAGTTATAACTAGCTTAACGCCGCTTCCCTTTATATAGAAAATCAAGGCTTTTTAAAACCTCTTTTGTCTGCTCACTTTTGGTGATCATAGCTTACGTCATATCGACACTCTTCAACTCCCTCACAACGAAGCCAGTCTCGCGCAAGACGACTCCAGGGAGCCCAAAGCAAAGCGCGTCAAGATCAGCCACGAAACCTCCATCTACCGATTACCAATGCCCCCCTTGCACGACATGGTATCTCCTAGCAAGCGTCGTCGACCGGATGAAGATGAAGACGAGACGGATGCGGATGGTAGCGTCTTCTCCGCAGTCATAGTTGATCAGACGACGCCCAGGGCAACATAATTCCGCGGCCAATTATATCAGGACCAAGAAGCGACATCTCCCTCCCGACCATCATCATCCTCTGCATCGCGACATTCGTCCTTTTCGAAAGCGTCGTCCCCTTCAAAGCAGCAGCGTAACGCAGCGCTGCAGCAGACTGGCTATAGGATCCTTAGCTTTACGCAGCATGAGGATTGGCAACCTGATTTGCTCAAGGAGCTGAAAACGGAGCTTGAGGACATTTACGATGGGGAGGGGATCATACCTACCCATCTACAACCACAGGTTGGTTGCATCGAGCTTGGACATATATCTATAGGCTCCCCACTAACGCAATACCAAGCTTGCCAGTGCCAAGTTTCCCAAATCTGTCTTCTTCCACGACGAGGACACGCCTACAAGACCCGCATGGCGATATCGACTTTGTCCAGGATATCCTCGATACTGCCGCCATGTGCCTAGATGAGAACGAAGGAGAAAGTTCCTGGAACCAGGACGTTCACAGCCCTTTACTGTCCTGGGTCTTTCGACAGAAGAAGAGACAATCCAGATTCGTAGATTATCGATACTGGTAAGCTTGACCTCTCCTATCCTAGAAACCTCTAGCTCACCTGTGCAACAGCCCCGCGGCTCAGATCATCTCGGCGTTCAAGCCCAAAAACGCCGCCTCACAAAACATCGACTTTTGCATCCACCTGCGTCCTGAAGAAGAATGCCCCGAACAACTAGCCATCGAAGAGCTTTGCCACTTCCGGCCAGACAAGACTATCAACCACGCCGACTGGGGCAATCTGAGTAAGGATCCGCTTGTCCTATCCATCGAGACCAAGAAGCATGGCGAAGGCTGGACCAAGGCTGTTAATCAGATGGGAGCTTGGCATTCTGCCCAGTGGCGCAGTCTCTGTTATGGCAGAGGTCAGCCCCTGTCTCATATCAAGTTCCTGCCTGGCATCATCATCCAGGGACACACGTGGGTGTTTGTCGCTACGATTCAACGGAGCGGTCGGGCTATTCTCTTTCACCCAGTCCCAATTGGCGACTCTAAAAGTAAACTCGGTATCTTTAAGGTCTTGCTTTCGCTGCAGTATCTACACCGATGGATTGAGGAGACGTATTGGCCAGCCTTCAAGGCGGATGTTCTGGGAATGGAAGTCTGAGCCTGTGATATGAGGATGAATTATGGATAACGACGTAGACGATTATGATACATTATTTGTCAAAATGTCTTGTGGTAGATAGAACGGCGCCATCCAGGACAACACCTGCATGACTTGCGACTTCGCTGAGTCTTCCTACAAGACGCAGTACTGCACCCATGCCTTTCCCCCCAAGAATCATCAGGTCATCGACACCCTCGCATCAGTCGGCACCTCTGCGCAGAGAGCTGAAGTAGTTGACTCACCGGCTCAACTGGGCTTCAGGGGCTCGTCGAGGGAGCAGAGATTCCTTGAAACCCTCGCTAAAGATTTCACTGGCCTCGCGAGACAGTATCGAAGAGCGACGTTCTCTTACTTTCTATCTAATGTTGAAGACAACAGAACTTGAGACCAATGTGCAACGCCTTCAATGCATGCTGCCCACTAATAGGATGCTGAATGCTATCGTAAGTAGTTGAGTGCTGGAGCTAATGGTGGACAGCTCAAAGATCCAGAACTGGGCCCCAGCCCTTGATCAGATACAGCTTCAGCCACTGATCGTCCATCTTCAAAGTCGGTCAGTAGCAAACCGTGTCCCAAACCTAGGTCATCGTCTCACCGGCTTTCCGCCAAGCCTGAGACTCTGGAATATAGATCAAGCTAGACGAATTTGGGCCCTACATTCGCACAACTCAGCCCGGGGACTTGACGTCTGGTAGACAAGCTGGTAGACAATAAGCTCAGGTTCACACGGAGAGGTTTTCAATCAGTATGGTTCGTGTGGTTTGTGGTTTCTTCTTCTTCTGGTTCAATACACAATGGCATTATCTCCATGGGCAATGAGAGCTGAATATCGGGTTGTTATGCTCAAGCTATAAAGGAAGCTGTGTTTTTCACCATCGTGGAAGAAGTTGGCTGCTTGAAAGAGCAAAAGGCAACTCATATAGTTTGCATTCCAGGTAGAGATAGGTGGAAGAAGGTATGATAGTGTGCAAAGAGAGCAGAAACCAGTTATATATAGGAGACGCTGGTTGAGTGGCGTGAGTGGCTAAGACGGCGCAGAAGCCAACTGAGAACCTGACCACAGGAGATTGTGGTAGATATAGAGGAGACCAATTTTAACCGAAAGTGTATAAAAGTGGTTGACAAGAGCAACAAGAAGTGATAGAAATCAAGGGTTTGCAGGTTATTAGGAGTTTGAGGTGGTGTTCGTCCCGTGCTTCAAGACTCATATATTCATTCTTTCCTTTTTCCTGGAGCAAAAGTTTAGGGTGAGGATCATATGACGAGAACAAGATAGCCAGGTGGATAGGTAACTATAGACTGAGGTTGTGCTGGAGGCTTTTTTGTCTAGCTAGAATGAAAGTCCCAGGACATATGGTTCTCGTTGCTCCTTAGGCGGCCCAGTAGTCTAACTAATAGAAGTTGTCCCAGATTAAAGAAGAAAGCCAGGCTTAAATCAAGGAAAGGTCATTTAGAGAGGGACTTATAGGCAATAAGCGAGAATGCAGACGCTCAAAGTGTGCCGACCGACAGAACGGATGAGGTTCTCATTGCAGGCTTCCCGCTTTTCTTTATCAACGTTAGGCAGCTTGAGATGTGGTGAAGACGTTGGAGGCTCGTCGTGCCCGGACGGCTACTGTATATTGGCAAGCTGGTGTGTGGATGCACGGGCTTCTGGAAGATGAGCCTTGTCAGTGGAATCCGTGATGGGCTCTTTGTGTGTATTATTCGAATCCACTTCTCATGATTGCTCCTTTAGTTACAAAGCATGTATTGTTTTAGTTTATGCGTGAACAACCTCGCTACAGCTTCGATCCTGGCCATCTCCTCCAAGTTCCACTAACAACCTCCAGCCTGCCAATCAATAACTACACGTGGCCGGTGACTGTCTCCCAACCACAAATATCATCTAACACTTAAAATAGCATGTCGATAATCGTCTTATCCTCTTAGCCCATGGCCTGACAGATCTAGGTTACTGCTGAGACAAACTCCTTAACGGCGAGGTCGGCGTCTCCTCCGAACCTGGTATGTATGGCAATGCGAGCTTCGGCACTTATAGACTGGCCTTGATCGTTTGCTCGAACGTCTCTTTCAAGCGAAATGTGCTTGACAAAAGTTTGGCGGTTGACCTTCCCTGTACAACAGATTTACTTCTAAGGGCGCTCCATTTATCTCTGGTCCATTCGCAATAGTTCTCGTAGCTCCTCCAACTTTCCACCAGCTCTCTTGATAATTATCGCGGCATTCTCGAAGAGATCAAGTCTATAGACCTGCTACAGAGTGCAGATGTTCCCACCCAAGCGGCATCGCAGCCACAGAGTTAAAGCTTGCGCTCGCTGGCCCAAAGAGTGGGGTTTGGCATTCCGTGTCTGTGTCCCACCCTAGCCTTTGATGGCGTCGAGGAGGCCATGGAGCATGTCGTCCATAGTTTCGAAGTCGAATTCAATGGCGAAACCGAGCTTTGCAACGGCCTTATCTATGTCCGAGCCCTCGGCCGGGTGGCGAGCAGGGAGGATGTCAGTTATAGCTAACTGTGTTCTTTATCATTGTAGAAGCATTTTGCCTTGAGAGAGCAACGGGCAACGTACATATTCGGTTATGGCTCTTGAAATAAACGCCAGGAATATACGTATATTGCCACTGCAGATCCACAGTTTCTGCCATGAGGGAAATCTGGCGCACTCTCAGGCTTTATCCTTGCCTCGAACGTGTCTTAGGCGCGTAGTATAGCGGTCCGTCTCAATATGCGTGACATAACTAAAGCAGCCCCTGTGGCAACAGATGGATGATGGAGCCTGCAAGGGACCTGAAGACTGTCCACTGGAAGATCTCGACGAAAGTGATCCCGATGATGCCAAACTGGGATGGCTCCAGGGACCGCATATAGCAGGAAAATCACCCAAGAGGTACTGGCTGCAGGGCAACGTCGACAACCATGGCTTGATCACGAGCGTGCACCATGCTCAGCTTAGAACACACCAAAAGAATAAGACGAGCCACATTGTTTGCCAGGAAAATCAGAATGAATGCTGCATTTGAGCCTGCATGTAGATCGCTGCGGCCTCCAGGTCTCTATGCCGGCCCGTCTACTGTTCATCTGTGTGTGTCTCGGTCGCGTACGGTGTGTGCGGTCGCGTTCCTATGGACGGCAACGGTATCATGGTCGGCAAGGCTGGAGGGCTCGGTCTCGAAGCTGGCGGCAGATGCGCTGGAGCGATGGCTTCTCGTCTGGGGAACAAGGGCAGTCAGCAGACGTCAGGACTACCAGGTCAGTCTCTGAGGCCACAGTCTCCGAAACCTTATATATACAGTACCTTTCGTTTTCGGGCTCTGGGCTGGGCTTGGAGGAAGGCATTTGGTGGGGGACTGTCGTTGGTAGAAGCCATGGTGGGAGCCATAGAGTAACTGGAGGACGCCAAGTGATATGAGGGCCACCAAGAGGATTATAAGGAGAGTATTATTTGCATGTTGACCACGAAGACGAACCGCGCCTTGAATCGAGTACCAGGAAACATATTATTGGATTTATCCCCCTGAAGGTGACGCGTCTCTAAGCTTCGAGCGAGTATTGCCAGGAGGATTTCCACACGGTCAAAGTATAAAGCTACTGCTGGTATTGCTTGAGCCGGGAGCCACTGTGAATATGCAAAACGGATATCACGGAAGCGCTCTCCAGGCTGTCACAACCAATGACTAAGCATGTATAACTGGTCTCATTCTCGAAGATAGTGCAAGCATCCGCATGGTTACCAGAAGAGCTGCTCGGATGTCGTCCCGTGTCCATTCTCGACCCTGGGACCTAGGTAGCACAAGTCTCGTTTTTAGTCTACTCCTCTGTGTCATCGTCGGATTCTTGGCCCTTGATCTGAATGTTCTTGCCAATCTCCCCAGCAATCTTAATCGCTACCTGGCCAGCCACGGAACCAATCATGGCGTTGAAAGGCTCGGCTGCGAGATTCAGCAGTCTCAGGTCACGGACTCCTCCATCAATGCCACTTGCAGCCGTGAGAATGTACCCGACCACCCAGGGCAGCTCGCTCTCCTTGTCCATGTAAGCAGGTGTGTACAGCTCTCTCAGCACAGGGTCGCAGGTATCCTTGACGGTTCGCAGCAGGTTCCAGCACCAGCGATGCATCAACAAGTATGGGAACGCCATTTCGAGCGACTCGGAGTTGAGTGCCAGAACGAGTGTTGAGACAAGTTCCTCTGGTACAAGCCCATCGGTGGTCATGTCTTTTCCCCTAGCTCTGGCCTTGGCCTTTTGCTGCCGGAGTCGATCTTTGGCTCGCAACTCTTGTGCATCGTCAATCTGTGTCATGACCAAGTCTGCGTTGTCAACTGAGCCCTCCCAATGGTAGGCGCTGCGGGCGACAATGTCATCGATTAGCTCAGGCGTCCAATCGATGTCGGCTCGCGAGCAAATCTGCGTCTTGAACATGGACGACACGGGCACGCCTTCGTTGATGCCTCGCGGACCAGCGCGCGAGGCGATGGCAGTCTTGCGTCGGCGGTTTGTTGTAAAGGCAGAAGCCGAGATGCCCATCTGGAGACAGAACTTCTGGAAGCAGTCTCCAGTCGTCTTTGGCCGCTCACCTCCAACCCAGATGTTGGAGTCACCAAGCAGGGCGAGCACAACGTCTATATCCGGCCACTGACTCTCCAACAAGTTCTCTTTCAAAAGGGCATTATACAAGTGAGCAGTGTAAGTGACTGAACCCCAAGCATTTGCGACGGTCAGGCCCACGTCGTACACCTCTGTGCGGAGACGGAAGAGGTACAGACCAGCCAGAACAGGCGAGTAGATCAAGATACGATGAGCCTCCATCTCCGAGGGTACCTCCATGCCTGCTCGCCTGTACACCCTTGACTTTTCACTGTGCACAGGATCCCTGCCCATCCAATTCATCAGCCGACTCAGTTCTCGCAGCTGGTGATCGTTGGAAGCAGGCCAATTCTGGATCTTGAGGTTCTTGTGATACTCAAGATGCCGCCCTAGCAAATTGTCCATGATGCTACTCTCGTCAACCACGGCTTTGAAACTCTGGCGCGTCTCAGCACGCATGGTATGATGGATGTCAAGAAAGATCTGGGCAGCAAAGACGAGCGAAAAGGGAACGGTGCGCGTCTTTTCGAGAACTTTCATTCCTCGCAGGAACTCGTCCTCGACTGGGTAGCTGGGGATCAATCGTATCACGGTAATGAGCTCCGTGAAGAACTCCATGAGCAGAATCTGGTCTTCCTGGAACTTCTGCCGTCCTGTCATGGAGGCACGGTTGCTGTCAGGGTTGTATTTGCCAAACATGCCTTCCTTGATCAAGGGAAGCTCCCTAGGATCGAGGACGTCGACAAAGCTGTTCAAGAGTCGGGAGGCAACGACGTAGCATTCATTGGCCGTGTCGTACAGGTCGTAGTTGAAATTGTCTTCACCGGAGAGGTAGACTTGTTCTTCTTTGTATCCCTTCCTCAGGCAGATCATGAGGTTGAACTGATTCAGAACCCCCCAGGCGCCTCCATCTTGCTTGTCCAGGAGAGGAGCCACTTCTTGGATCAAACCACGAGCAAGGGAGATGGCGGTATTGGTGGCAACGGCAGCAGCAGCGAGGTCGAGTTTACCGTCGCGATGGTTGGACCAGATCCATTCGATGCGTGACCTGATTCTGTTGACATCGTTGATCAGAACTGTGAAGGCAAACAGAACATCCTCAAGGGAAGTCTGAGGCTCTGCCTCGTAAGCGACAGGGTCATCGTCGCGCGGTTTGGGTCTCTCATGGGACACGTTGCGGAACGCGTCGAGGAAGGCCTGAGACGGCTCGTCGACAGATAAAGCAGAGAACCTGCTACCGAGATTCTTAGTGGCATCTCCAGAGGCGTCATTGACCGCATCTATAGAAGCATCCACTGCCGCAGTTGCTGCTGTACTGGTCATCCCTGGCCGCAACGCATCTCTGACGGCCTCGAGAAGACCAACAAAATAGCCATGCTTCTCGTTTGACTTGGGATCAGGCTGAACTTTGTGTTCGCTCAATTTGCTACCAAACCCAGACCGAAGGTTGATCAGACGATCAATGGTGGTAGAAAAGACATCGGGCACAGGAACGGCTGGATCTCGACGACCAGCGATGAAGGTGGCGAGTGGTACAAAGTCCTTGATGGCAATGATGTGCTTGGCCGACGTTTTCTTGTTGTCGGCTGGCTCTGGCTTTGCCCTACCGCCACCGCGAGCCTTGCTTCTCTGCTTGCCCTTTAATCGTCCGCCTGTGGGCGCCTCTGGCTTGGAGCCCGTAGTAGCAGTGAGCAGATCAGCGGGATAGCCGCAGGCCTTGGCTGTCGAGGCCAGCCACGAAGCGACCGAGTCCGTGTCCTGCTTGTACTGCCTGTAAATGCCCAGGAGCTGAGTCGGTAGCATCGTCAATGACAGGAGTTTAATGACAGAAGTTCAATGAGAGGGTGGTTGTTAAAATCGAGGGGAGGGGGAGGTTGAGATGTGAAACACAGCGTAGGGAGCACACAAAGAGGGGTTTAAAGAGCCTTGTTTTTCTACACAAAGGGAAGTAGCCGGTTAGCTAATTATAGGTATAGCAAAGGCCCACAATAGGGGCTATACTAACTAATTAGATTAATAGGGCATTTAATATACCCCCTATTTAA